>NJDC01004096.1:18448-32100 GCA_002245475.1 Calephelis virginiensis
AATTTAGTGAGTGAAATAAATGTATTCTATTCTATTAATTATATTGCCGTAATGACTTATCTGAATAAAAGGGTTACTCAAAACTAACAACTACTTGCATTAAACGCCTTCTAAGTGTAAGCAATTCCAGGTCCTAGGTCTAGTAACCGTGAAGATCTCTTTGATAAATATAAATGGATTAATGCCACTGACTAAAGTCACTGACTAAAGTCAAAGAATATAACACTATTACAATACAATCACCTCTGTGGTCTAGCGGTCCGGGTGTTGGACTTGACTGCATGAGGTCCTGGGTTCGAATCCCGGGTCGGCCAACATAAAGAAAATTGGATTTTTCCAATTTTCTAATTAAAAAAAAATGTTTGTCGGGATTGGAATTGTGCCCGGTTGGCGATAGGCTTGCCACCTATCACATTGAGGGACTTAGTATCTTCGGCTAGTCGTGGGTGCCTTGGTTGTACCTCTGCCTACCCCTTCGGGGATATGGGCGTGAAGATACTTACAATACAATATATCAATTTAAGATTCTGAGTATAGAACAAATTGTTTTTTCCCAAATTATAACATTATGTATTATTTATGGTTTATTGTTAATTCTTCAAATTATTTTTGTAACTATTGTAACACCTATTTATTTAGCTGATAATTTGGATACAATTTTAATTCCGATATATTATCCCCCTGACTAATAAAACTTACATGCCCGTTCATCTGGTGTGTAACTTCATTTTTTGTTAGCAAAAGTAAAGTTACACACCAGATCAACGCCCGCGTAAGTTTTATTAGAAAGGGGGATAGTATGTAAAAAAATAAATGTAATGGTCTTTCCAAAAGAGGTGTTCAATTTTTTTGATAAATCTCAGTATATTTAACAAAATATATTCAGATTAAAAATAATTTTAGACGTTGCAAAAAATCGCTTTGATTTCATTGAAAAAGAAAAAAAAGAAAAAATTTTTTGACATACTAAAACTTAATTAATTACAATTAACAAAATAAACAACTAAAAATTGAACTTAACTGTAAACATAATCAACTTAAATAAAGGACAAAAAAATTATAACAAAAAGTATATATATAACAAAATAACAAAAAGTAGTAACATGAGTCCGCCAATAGGGAAAAGCTCAGGATTTATTGAGGCTCTATTTACCTCAACACCGGTTTTCGGCTTTCCCCTCCAATAAATACGTCACTATATGTACATAATACTACACCGTTTGTATTAAAGCGTAAATTTATATATAACACCTCTGTCGTCTCTGTTCTAGCGGTTCAGTTGTCAGACTTGACTGCATGAGGGTTCAATTCCCGGGTCGGGTAACTAAAACAAAAAATGTGTTTTTCCAATATTTTAATGAAAAAAAATGTTGTTCGGGATTGGTAATATGACTTAGTGTCCTTGGCTAGTCGTGGGTGCCCTGGTTGTGCCTTTGCCTACATCTTCAGGGATATGGGCGTTAAGTTACTTTACTTTTTATGTAAAATAAAAACCCCTAGTAGGATTATTATCAAATTTAAATAGGAATATTGTTTTTGGGCCACGTCTGAATAACGTCTAAATAATCTAAAGAATGGATGAAGTAATCTCGTAATAATCCTAATAAAGAGATACAGACAGATTAAGAACATTCACCTTTTTGGAATCAGTTAAAAATAGGTAGCGCCGCTAATTACACCTTCTGCTCCCTGCGGTTTTGAGTCCAACCCTCCATGAGATTATATATTAGAAACGCCTATTGTTATTTTTTGATAGCCATGTAATTTTTTAAAATGGCTACCAATTTGTCTATGAAATTGGAGTTTTTACCTGGTCATTTTTAAAAGTTTTGGCCATACTTTTGTTTTTTATTTTAACATCTATCTCGTTCCTACCACTAAAGCGTTAGTGCTGGCTATTGTCGTGTTTCATGCTAGAGAATAAGGTAGTGACTCTGGTGTTGAAATTTTAACTTGAAATAAGAAAAGGTTGACTCTCACAATCAGGAGATTTGTCTGCTTGTTTGCTAATAGCAAAAAAGCAAACTAACAGACGGAGTTCATAATAGCAGATGACATACGTCGCCTATAACTACAAATGCCGGTGATGGTGATAGAATAACATAAAATTGAATAAATCTTTATTGTGCACCAAATACATAAAATATTTAGCACATTCAAAATAAAACTTAAAAAGTAATAATACACAAAAGCAGCTAAACAAGCATTTTTTTCCAAGCAACCCTTTACATGAAAATTGTTAAAAAAATGTCACGCTATGGTGTTCATAATACTTTTAGAAGAAGTCTATTGCCTAAACCAAAAAAATTGGATTCAAATTTTGATGACAACAGCAAAGTGAATAAGTAAACTTTAATTCTAATTCTTCATAATAAAATTATTTTAAGCGCCATCTTTTTTGACGAAAGCAATAACAAGAGACAAAACACATAAAGTGGTTAAATTAAAAAAAAAAATAAGTGGCAAATTAAATAATTTTATTTATATTTAAGTATGGATTTCCGTAACGCCTTCTTCTATCGATTTACATTAAGTGGTGTCAGATCTGTTACTGCTCAACATTTCTTACGTTTAATCTGTACTTCGAAATACGTTAAAACTTCACACGTTATTATGTATTAGGACATACCTAACTAAATTGACACGTTTAAATGTTTCATCCCATTTGTTGACATTTCATTCCACTTTTCTTTTCTTCTTTCAGTCTTTTCCACCTAAAATATGTTAAGTTAGTACTCAGCAAATTACCTTCAATGTTTTTTTTGCATTCCAATTTTTCATACCTCTTGTAAAAGGTAAGTTTCCCGGCTAAAACATACAAAAAGGTACACTCTGAGGTTGCGTTGGTAAAATAATTTATCACAGAAAAACTGCAAAAACCCTACTCTAATTTCATAAGCAAGTCGCAGTTTGATAACTTCACAACTTGTCGTTGTCAAGTACATTAAAATTTATGCATTATGTGAATATTATTAACAATGTACTCTTAAATTACACAAATTCTAGTAAATTTAAAAGTACGTCACAATATATTAACAATAATATCTCTTTGGAATTTGGGATTCCTATCAAATTGCTCTCCAAATGTTAAGAAATGGCAAAAAATATTAGTCGATTTAATTCGTGGTGAAAAAATAAAGAGGTAATTATGGTCACAATGCCGTGGTTAGCGAGGCGGGACAATTAGATTTTGACGGGTCCGTGATAAATGGTTGACTTGGTTATCTTCAACAAAAAGGCATGGAGTTGCCCGTGAAATTTTATTTGGATATACTAGACAAGAATAGAATTGCACAAACTAGAATATTGTTTTGTGTCTACATCGTGTTTTGTTGCTGAATATTGCTTATAAATACATGATGGTCCGAACTACTTTGCAGAATAAACCATCTGCCTTCCTGCCAGGCAGCTCGTAAAAGGCGAGCATAAGCTTACCGTCACCAACATCGTGACATCTGACTAGGTGGTAGAGTTTCGCAGCGACTCACCCGGATTGGTACCACCGCCTTATCTATTCCTACCGCCATAACGTCATGACGTGTTCCGGTTTGGAGGGTAAAGTAGCCGGTAAACTTGCTTTTGCTCGAGGCCTAACATCCCGGCCTCAGGTTGGCAACGCACCATTACCACCTTGGCGCTCTCTAGACGCAGTGAATTTTTTACCATCAGGATATCCGTCTAAATGTTTGCCTTGTAATACCATAAAAAAAGTTATTAAAAAAAAAATCCATGACTCAACCCATAGCCACAGCGTGCTCCCATTTTTGTGTCTTTTGGCGGCGTGAATTTCTTACCATCAGGAAATCCGTCTACTTGTTAGTCTTCCAATATCATAAAAATAACTCTAGGGCCAGAGTTCTTGTTCTTTTAATATAGGTACACTCTCAGAATTTCACAAATTTCTCGGACCGCTGTCGAAGATAAAAAATCAAACAACATAGTAAGCAATCCCTAAATTTAATTAATAGCAACCTGTACATTGCGATCTGGGAACGCCTGGTCACATAATAGACCATGTACCATGACCATGACCCAGTAGATTATGGACCCCACTTTGAGAAATACTGCTCTAGGGTTTGCGTAGTAAGCATTTATCTATTAAATTATAATAATTAAATTTCACAAAATCAAACATTTTAATACATTTGTATAGTAACGTACATTACATAACATTTGACATGCTAAATTTATAGATATTTAGATTCCACAAACTTTTACTTAATTTACTTATACATTTTTATGAAACATATCGAAATTATTGTATGTAAGAATTAATTCGTGTCAGTCTTATTTTTTTTTCTACATCAACTGAAAATCTATTCTAAAATATATGTGTTTCTTTGGTTTTTACGTTAAAACGGCGGCACCTATTGTGACACATTTTAACACAGAAATGAATAAGCCTTTTATTATTATTATTTTTGTCTTTCATTACTTACTATTAATGGAGTAACTTGTAGATAAAAAACGATAGGATTTAAAACATACCTACTCCATGACTTTTGTGTTCTATGGATAATTCACCGAGTATTTGAGATAACTTATTATTAAAACGGTCGTTTTTCTAACCGCGAATTATCAAATTTCTTTCAATCCCCCTAGTATTATCACATAAGTCCAAATGTGTCGAGGTATCGCATTATAAAACAGAAACAAATTGGTCCCGAAGGTAGTGCCCTGTGAGAGCCCTGCAATCTTTAAATTTTGTAAGAGTAGACAGGCCTATAGAGATCTAAATATAATGGTGGGTTAAAAGCTGAGCGATTAAGAGGAAATTGCAAAAGATTATAGGCTTGTCCTATGTGATCCACGGATCAGTTATTGTAATTACACCATTCCTAACTTTAAATGCGCTTACTAATTACTCTAATTAAATTTAGAGAGCGCTTAAAATTTTGCAGTCGCGTTTTAAGAATTCCGTTCCATTTTTAAACGGCTTCTTTTCTGTTTCTTTAATTTCATAAACTCGGATAAATAATAAGTGATATCAAAGTAAATGAAAAAATACTTCATATGTAAAAATCGTTCTGGCTGCAGCATTGAACAAAGGAATCTACATAACCTAAAAACTAACTTTAATTGTAATAATTGTATTATGTCGTAAGAGCATTCTACGTGACTGATCTCTCCTATTACATTATATATTCCTTGTTGTCTTTCACCCTAAGAAATCCCACAGGAAGGTGTCAGTACTTTTTCCTCGCAAGACATTTAATTACGTTTGTCCAGTGATGAATAATTCAGATGCGCATACGGCGGAACGGTCACAGCGAGTTGCGACTAGCGGTCGTCAAGCTATGAGATTTGAAATTATGTGGCTATTTTATAAGACACTATGTGTATTACCTTTCTTTGCTCCGTTGCGTGCTAGACATTGTTTTTATTTTAGAAAGCGCCAAATGATTTATGTTGCTCCAGTTGTTCAAAAAGATAAAAATTTTTGATCACAATTTCTGCTGCTTGAATTTAAATTGTTTATTACGTTAATTTTAACTGTGCTTGGTACTGTATTTGTTTTAAGTCAGTGACTTCTACCTAACGTATTTTTTGTGTTTTTTATCATCGTCCTTACATCAACTGCGAAGTCTGTATTAGCTGATAAAGTCTAGCAATTCCTTATCTTAAATATTTTTCATGGCACTACATTATCCGTGCTCTCTGTAAGTGACGTAAATTTCTGGACATCTGGAAATTGGTCTGCTTGCCTACCTTGCTCTAATATACGAACAATTATGATACAACTTACATTAATTTTAGGCATTCCTTGTTCCTTTAATATAAATTGTAGCCATCTACTTTCACAATCTTTGGCTAGAGACGTAATTCGCACATGGCTATTTGTGTTTGCTTATTTGTTATATTTGACAAATGACACTCATGTGTGAAGCATATTATATAATCTGGTCATTGCCAAATGTTCGAAAAAATCTTAAATATTTTTCAAGTATAGAAATAAATAGTTAGCAAACAATAATGGCCACACATGGTTAAATGCAACATCAATTTAGAATAAAGCTTGTGCTACATTTTTTTGAATAGACATAGCAAATTTATTTTTAGTACCACACAATAACGTATGTATATTTTTTGGTATTCGTCTTCATTAATTTGCTTTTACGTTGAATATGTTGGTAAATCTTGGAAAAAAAGACAGTAATGCTGTAAAGGCGAAAGTTCACTGCCAAGTTTTCGCTTTTAAATAATTGAACTATCTATATACGGCCAAAATTAATGTTCTTCTAAGATAAGAGATATGGCTACTTCAGATGATATAACTAACTATTATATGGCCAATATTAATATCCTATCTAAGATAAGCAGGCAACCAAGCAGACAACAACACACATTCAATAAATAACAAAAACATCTTTGAAACAAAACTCTAGTAGGCATATCTGTACCTACCTGTAAATAAGTTTTTAATATAGGAAGATAATAAAGAAAATTGGCATTGTATTATTTGAAGTTTCATTAGCTATTATAATTTCGATCACTTAAATTTCTGCTAGATTTCGAAAAAATAATAAAATGCTAGCGAAGCCACGGTGAACTGTCAGTAGTTAAACCCAGAAAATTTTATGCACCTACTTATTGTAAAGACGATACGGCGAATGACTTTTTGCATTCAAATTCCTAAATTGTCAGAAATTGCAATTATGTAAATTTTATGTCGTGGATTACCTGAAAGTGCAAATATTAGCGTAATTGGGGATTTTTTTTCGAGTCCGTCGAAGATTCACTCATATTTTTGTAGGTATTAAAGAAAACTGCAGGTAAGACGTATTGGTCCGGGCTTCTTTGCAGAATAGACCATCTGCCTTCCTGCCAGGTAGCTCGTAATAGGCGAGCATAGGCTTACCGTCACTAACATCGTGACATCCTACTAGATGGTAGAGTTTCGCATCGACTCGCCTTGATTGGTACCACCGCCTTACCTATTCCAGCCGCCATAACGTCCAATGCTTGCCGTTGACATATTTCATAAGGTAGCCGGTAAACTTACTTTTGCCTCAGGTTGGCTACGCACCATTAATACCTTTGGTATCTCTAGGCGGCGTGACTTTCTTACCATTAGGAAAGCCGTCTACTTGTTTGCCTTCCATTAACATAAAATAAGCCGTCTGTAGAGGTGTGGTCATATAAAGAGGTTGAACTAAGAAATGCCGGGTGGGTGTTACAGAAAGAAGACTATGCGAAGTGGAGAAATATTTTCACGTCTCCTAGAGACACCAAAGGTGGTAATGTGCATTGGCAACCTGAGATACGGATGTTAGGCCTCGAGCAAAAGTAAGTTTACTGGCTACCTTACCTCCAATTCGGAATACGTCAACGGCAAACGCTGATGCTACAGCGTCAAAAATAAATAAGGCGGTGGTGTCAATCTTAGCGAGTCGCTGCGAAACTCTACCACCTAGTAAATATAAATGTAAAAAAGCGGTTCCAATATTTCTAGATTTCAACGGATGATACTAACGATTAATTATACATTTATATTAGTCCCGATTAATATATAGTTAACGTGTGAATGTGTTTAGTTACGGGCCGTTTTAACTTCCAAATAGATGAAAGAATTTTGATTAATTTTAGCATAGAAATAGAAAATACTTTAGGAAAGGTATTAAGTTACTTTTTGTGCTAAAATTTAAATAAGGTTAAGTAAGTATCTTCACGCCTATATCCCCGAAGAGGTAGGCAGAGTCATAACCAAGACACGCACGACTAGCCAAAGACACAAAGTTCCACAATGTGATAGGTGGCAAGCCTACTAACTGGGCACACCCAATCCCGAACAACATTCTTTTTATTGAAAAATTGGAAAAACCAGACTTTCTGTTTAATTTGCCCGAACCAGGAATCGAACTCGGGACCTCAATAGTTAAGTCCAACACCTGGACCACTAGACCACATAGGCGATAAATGAGTTTACAAGCAAGTAAGCTCCATAACACTAAAACGTGAACGAAGACACGTGCAATAGCTAATGGTAAAAGAAAATAACAGAAACTACTTAATATAGAGACGGTATTACTGCAAAATGAGTTTTTGGGCTGTTAATCCTGAATATTTAGAAATAATTACGTCAGCAAATTTTAATTTCGTGAAAGTAGCAAATATTAGCCATCTTTTTTTAGGGTTATGATAGTTTGCCTTTGTTTAAATCTTTTTAGCATCATCACGCCCATAACCCGAAGAGGTAGGCAGAGGCACAACCATGGCACCCATGACTAGCTTTTTATTTAAAATCTTTTTATCTTTAAAATATTGTTATCTATTTTATTAAAAAAATTAAATAAAAAAAATATTTTTCTTAAAAAGTTGCTATAAAATTGTTTAAGCATTCCAATATATTTACTACATATGTGTACAAATATTTTAATATAAAAATATAATTATTAAAAGATACGTTTTTTTATATATATCTTTTAGACTTATTACAATTTTAATTAATAAATAATAATAAATAAATATCTCTGGACAATTTACACAAATTCAATCTAACCCCAAAATAAGCCAATTAGATGCTTGTGTTATGGGTGTTAGTCAACGATTCCAATACATAGAAATACTTAAATTGATACAAGAATAAATTTAATTTGATCATAAACAATATATAAAGTAAATAAATTTAACCCTATCTTCATTGTCTTCATTTCCGAACCTAGCCCGGCAGGAGAAGAAACGGTGAAACAAAGTCCTCGGCAACCACGATTTCTGAAATTATAATAAATTAATATTATTATAAATATTTTATTATTTACGCTTGTCTGCAAGAAAATATTTAACACTGTAACATGTTTTCTCTAACAGCAAGTGAAATACCTTCTTTCGAAATCTTTTTAATGGCAGTGATTTAAGATTATCAGGAATTTGGTTGTATGTACGAATGGACATGCAGTAAACATTTTGTGTAAATATTGAGTTTTTATAAGGCACAAACAGTTTCTTACTATTTCTAAAATATGATGAACCTAGGACTTCAGCATTTGTTTGAAACAAATAATATTTTTTTACAAATACACATACAGCCAAAATATATAAACAAGGTAAAGGCAATATTTTTAGTGACTTAAGAAAGGCCTGCATGTCTGCGACTGATTAACACTACGTATTGCTTAAATATGGTTATTTTGAACTCTAAAGATTCTTATTAACTCTACAGAATTTTCTCAAGTAGAATTACCATATTGGAAAATGGAAGAAACATACCCATGATACGCTGAAACATTAGCATTTGAGCTTTGACACTTCTCTTACTCGTCTTAACACATGTACCTACCAACAAATCAAATAAATTGCAAAGTGTAATTTAATCGTTAATATATTATCAAATTTATTTAGGTAATTGTTTATACAATTATATGGATAACAAATTTGTAGAAAAGTGAATTCTGTGCATTGAAGATATTTAAAAAAAATTGGAATTAGGTGCATGCAACATGCAACTAGAAATGTATTAGGTGGCAAGCCTATCGCCAACGGCTTATATTCAACCTCGGGAAACGTAACTTTAGAAAATTAAAAATACACATTTTCTTTTTCGATCCCGGGGGTCGCACCGGGATCTCTAGAAGTCAAGTCCAATACTAGACCACTAGACCACAAAGGCATAATCCTGTCTGAGATGAAATTTATTATTTCATAGTAAACATTTTCTAAACACTTTTTTGTGACCTTTGCGTACTTTTTAGCAAGTTGTTTTGGCTTTGCTTTATTTATTTTTAACCGATTTCCAAAAAGTGAATCGATTTCTCGGTCTTTCTAAACCGATCTTAAAATTACTTTTTATTTGAAAGAGCATGTTTCCGAGATGGTCCGGTTGTTATCAGGACTTGATCTGAAGATGGAAGTCCAAGGAAATACATAAAATTCATAGCTTTTGTGCGCAAAGTGTACTTCTTTAAATGAAAGTCCGATTTTGCAGTTTTACTTCGCATAAATTATTAATTTGTCAGCCAGTTAATGATTATTGAATATTTCCAATCTCCTATCTTCATATACAAAATTATACCCTAATAACGTTCAGCTGAAATGGGAAAGAATGACAAACAAACAAACACATTATCGGATTTATATTGATAGTATATACTAATATTATAAACGCGAATGTTTGTATGTTTGTTTGTTACTACTTCACGAAAAAATTCTGAACCGATTTTCATGAAATTTGGTAACTTGGATTAACACATAGGATAGTTTTTATCCCAATAAATGTTTCTGTCGGACCATTAACCACGTGAGCAAAGCCGCGGGCAACAGCTGCATATTAGTATAAATTTAAAAGCATCTCCCCGTCTTCCACAGAATCTCACATATTAATTATTAAGGAATCCTAAAATTGAAGTGGCCTTTTTCCTCAACAACTTATTATTTAGTTTGCGTATAATTTATTTTTGCTTTGAAACGACGCTAGTCACATTTTGATGTAACATTTTTGACATTCCGTCACCGCCCTTTAAGGTGAATGTAATGGTCGGTTTACATGATTCATTTTAAAATTACAAAATTAGTTATTACTTTCAATCAAGTGACCCACTTACTTGTGTTGCTTCCTCTCACAAAAAAATATAAAGTAAAGTATCTTCACACCCATATCCCCAAAGAGGTAGGCAGATGCACAATCAGGGCACCCACGACTAGCTGAAGACACTAAGTCCCACAATGTGATAGGTGGCAAGTCTATCGAAAAACTGGGTTCATGTCCAATCCTGGACAACGTTGGTTTATTAGAAAAAACACATTTTCTTTTTATTTCTCGACGGGGAGATCGACCCCGGGACCTTATGAAGTTAAGTTCTTCATTGGACCGCTAGACTAAAGATGCGATAAATTAGTCAGACTTTATTTAAAGAAGACACAAATAATCAGTATCCATACTAATATTATACGTCTGTCTGTTACACCCTTACGGTTTAGCCGCTGAAACGGTTTTGATGAAATTCGATATCTAGCTAAATATCCGAGTAAAAAAATTGGTTTTTTTTAAATTGCTTCCCAAAAAATTGTAACAGAAGATTTATTAAAGTTACTGTAAAATTAAATAGTAATTTGTATTTTTTTTTTCAGTTAATAATGTTACGCTTAGTTTTGAAAAAAGACATGTCCACTGATATTCTTTCGCCGGATCTTCTTAGTGTGTGGCCGCGATACCGACCCCATGGTAGTTTATGTTTGTGTCGATGTTAAATATCGACACGTACAAATACCACTGGTATGGTTAATGTGAATAAACTTTTTAAATTTATGATTCTGACAAAAATTTCTGTAAAAATATATACTACGCTGATGAAGTCGCAGAACAGCTAGTGAGAATATAAATAGACTAAGCAACATGTAATCCCCTCTTTACCACGGTCCAAGTCCAAGCTGGTCCCCTCAGACTATAGATTTGCATAATAACACGACTCTGACTGTTGCCTTAGGGTGAGAGGGTTTTTTTGACGGATTCCATTCTTTGAACAATGATATTAAGATATTTGGCGGATTTGTACAGGAATGCTAAATTGGTTAGAAATTCGTTGTGACGTTTTGTTCGTTTTATCTTCTAATTTTTAATAAACAAGGGTATTCTATTTTTACATTTTTTTTATAATATGAGGGACAAAAGTGTGATCGGGCACGATGGGGTTGACATGTCTTTGAACAAAACCCCTCTAAAACATAAGACTAAAAAAAAAAGATTACTTCCCAATTTTTTTGTCGATTGTCCAAAACTTTGACGGAGTAATTTGTTCCATTCCATTCCATCCAACAAATTGTTTTATTTCATCATTAATTGTAAGCACTTGGTGAAACTTCATTATTAATAATAATAACACGAAATGTTTACACATTTACTGCCTCGTTGGTCGAACGATTAGTGTACAAGCCTAACAACAACAACCAAGAGGCTCGGATTTGATGCCTGATGTGCACAGGCTTTTTATGATGAAAATTTTGATATCTGTATTTCTGAGTTAGGTGCTCTCATTTAATTAATAAATGTATTATTACAAGTCACAGGCTAGCTATTAATTTGCTAAGTTGGGTTAGGTTCAATTTGTGTAATTTGTCCAAGGATGAATTAAATTATAAAATACATTATGTAATAAAGAGAGGGGTGTTATAAGATTGTCATGATATATATTTCTCCGTTTGTAGCATAATATTTTTTAAAAGAATGTACCAAATTTACCCTCCAAACTGGAACACGTCATGACATTATGGCGGCAGGAATAGGTAAGGCGGTGGTATCAATCCGGAAAAACATACCTAGCAGCAAACATCGCCTGTGTACCTAAAGTTAAATGTTATAAAAGAAACGGGGTCTAAATTTGTTATTTTTGGATGCATAATAAAATTCATTCATTCATAAATTCATTGCCGAAGTTCAGCTAAACTAAAAAACAACTAAACAAAATAAAATCACGAGATGTGAGGAGTTAATTAAATATATATATACACATTTGAGAATGACGGCCGCATTCATTTACGGTATTTAACATTTAATTTATCATTAAGTCACAATTTTATTGTTTTATTATTGGATTATATGGAAAATGTCGACTTAATGATTAATTAATAATGACTGATAAAATTAATTGATGTCTCTGAGTGCGACCGTAAGCAAATGAGTGATTATCTGAAAAAGTCAATGATTCATTTTGGAAATACTGTCACATCAAATTGTATTAAATTAGAATTTAAAAAGAAAATTACAAATTGAAAATTAAACAAACTATCTGTCCCGGCGAACTTAGTATTGAAAACTTACAAAGTTTGTATGTGAATAATTTAAATGATTTTTTTTATTTTTTTCGCACATTTTTTTTAAATCTTAATGAACCGAATACGTCTAATCGTTTTTGAGTTTCAGTGTGACAAACGAACAGCATTTAATTTTAGTATATACCAGCCGAGCCGATAAACGTTGTCCTGTCCTAACTATGAATAATATAGGACATAACTACCCGCATTAACGGATTAGAAAGGAATTAAAAATTTCGCCACGGGACTTGAATACTCAGTAGCTCAATTGGTTAGAGCATTCGTCGGCTTGAGACGAAAGGTTACACGTTCAAATCCTCTCTGTGGCGAAATTTTTTCTTTCTTTAAAATTTATGAGTAATATTGTTTTCATACATTCTCCTGACAATAACCAACACAAAAGTAAGTATCTTCACGCCCATATCCCCGAAGAGGTAGGCAGAGGTACAACCAAGGCACCCACGACTAGCCGAAGACACTAAGTCCCACAATGTGATAGGTGGCAAGCCTATCGCCAACCGGGCACATTTCCAATCCCGACCAACATTTTTTTTAATTAGAAATTTGGAAAAATCCAATTTTCTTTATGTTGGCCGACCCCGGATACGAACCCAGGACCTCATGCAGTCAAGTCCAACACCCGGACCGCTAGACCACAGAGGCGATCACACACACACAGAGGCGACCACAGAGGCGACACAATAAAAAAGAATTAGTATTATCCGTCCATCCATTCATGCGTGATGCGATGACCAAGGAAAATGGGCATTCCTTTTCATATATAAGACTAGACAACCTGGCAATCTACGTATCGTTTGAAATTACTAACAGCTTGTATATAAGGAAAAACTCAAGTAAGTATTTGTTTTCTTAATTTCCTTGCAATTTTCCTCCTTTTCCTGACAATA
>NJDC01004096.1:33288-45653 GCA_002245475.1 Calephelis virginiensis
CGTGATGCGATGACCAAGGAAAATGGGCATTCCTTTTCATATATAAGACTAGACAACCTGGCAATCTACGTATCGTTTGAAATTACTAACAGCTTGTATATAAGGAAAAACTCAAGTAAGTATTTGTTTTCTTAATTTCCTTGCAATTTTCCTCCTTTTCCTGACAATAACCAACACAACAAAAAAGAATACGCAAATTTGTTTATCCGCGAAATGGGGATTCATTTTTAGGTATTTATAGATTACTAGCTGACCCGGCAGACGTTGTTCTGCTATATTTTTAATGTGATTTAAGTAAAAAAAATAGGGGTGAATCACCCTTATTATTTAGGGGTGTGAAAAATAGATGTTAGCCGATTCTCAGACCTACCCAATATGCTTACCAAATTTCAGAGGAATCGGTCAAGCCGTTTCGGAGGAGTATGCAGACTAACATTGTGACACGAGAATTTTATATATAAGATTAAAGAAATTATGTAACGGGTAAGAGTTAATATTACATTAAAGATTTGATCAAAATCGCTCAAATTGCAATATGTTTTTCACCCTTTTTTACTTTATGCTGACGTTTACTCTACTAAAATATTACTGTAAAAAATGAGAATAATAAGGATGCGCAAATTATAGGCCATTTTTCCTATTCCGAGTTTTCAGTTCTCTTGGACTTCGACATCTTTACTGCGAACCTATGTCCTGTGTCAAATTGCAATATGTTTTTTCACCCTTTTTTACTTTATGCTGGCGTTTACTCTACTGAAATAGTACTGTAAAAAATGAGAATAAAAAGGATGTGCAAATTATAGGCCCTTTTTCCTTTTCCGAATTTTCAGTTCTCTTGGACTTCGATATCTTTACTGCGAACCTATGTCCTGTGTCAAATTGCAATATGTTTTTTCACCCTTTTTTACTTTATGCTGACGTTTACTCTATTGAAATATTACTGTAAAAATGAGAATAAAAAGGATGTGCAAATTATAGGCCATTTTTCCTATTCCGAATTTTCAGTTCTCTTGGACTTCGACATCTTTACTGCGAACCTATGTCCTGTGTCACATTATCCAACCAATGTCGTCGAAGCCGGTCGATTAAAAACTTTTTATAACCTTGTAAAAAAGCTAAGACTTATTACAAAGATGTTTTATTTTTTCATTTAAATTACAATAAAAATGAAATTAAACTTTAAAATTAAACATATTTGCTGTTACTACATGAATACACTGACTTTTAGTACAATAATGGTGATAAAAATATAATGCCTGCTTGTTTACAACTTTTTTAGCAATTAGGTAAGTAATTACAAGTTAGTTAATTATAATTATATCTTTCCCTACTTAATAAGTAAATAATCATAAGATAGTTCATTAAAAAGACATAGACGTAGTTATAGTTAGTGTTATTCAGTATAATACAAGTACATTAGAGTTCGTTAATTGTACGATTACTAATAAAGTTAAATTAAGTAATAAATAAAGTCAATTAAGTAAAAAATAATTAAAAAGTAAAAAAAAACATACCTGTACCAATTGCATAAATTTATCTAGTCCAAAGTAAGCAAATTATGTGTTAAAGGTGCTAGAATTGGTGTAAAGCAATTTTTGAAAACTGAAGCATCTTCAGGTCCATATCCCTGAAGCGGTAGGCAGAAATGCAAGCCGAAGAAGCCAATCGACGATGAAATTTCGAGCAAAATTGTTTTTGTTAAAAAATTGAAAAACAAAGTGTGTTTATTTACCTGACCTGGAATCGAAAAACCGATCTCAACACCAATATCGGCCTACCACACAACTAAGATAATTTAAAATAAGAGACGACAAAATAGTTACAGGGGTGGGCAGATGTCTGAAAGTATACTTTTTTTAATTTAAGCGAATCGAAACTAAAAAAAATTACCTCTCTTTCACTTAATTTATCTACGTACACAAAAATTAAGTATTTTCGTCAATTTACCTGGAATTACATACTTGGATCCAGGCTTCCTGGCAACAAATCCACATCGAAAGTACACTCTTCAAAATAATAAATTAATTAATAAAATCGCTTCAGAAATTTTTCCAAGTTTGGTCCGGGCTCCTTTGCAGAATAGACCATCTGCCTTCCTGCAGGCTTGTAAAAGGCGAGCATAGGCTTACCGTCACTAATACCGTGATATCTGACTAGGTTGTAAAGTTTCGCAGCGACTCGTCCAGATTGTTACTACCACCTTATCTATTCCTGCCGCCATAATTGGCGTGTTCCAGTTCGGAGGACAGGGTAGATGATAAACTTACTTTTGCTCAAGGCCTAACATCCCGACCTTTAACGTTAATAACGCACCATTACCACCTTGGTGTCTCTAGATGGCGTGATTTTTTTACTATCAGAAAATCCGTCTGCTTGTTTGCCATCCAATATCCTAAAAAGGTGCTTTACTTCGCTAGAAGTTTAATATCTTACCACTGACTTGGCGAGGATATAGTAACTATCTGTTAAAATAAGGGAAAGCAGGGCTAACAGGAATAGAAAAATTTTAATATTTTCGAAATAAATGTGCTTCAAAAAAATGCACTTCAAAAAAAGGACGAATAAAAACCTTCCCAGCGTCGTGATAAGATGAACAGTTCACTAGTTGTTTGCGTTTTTATAACATAACAACATCAATCAAAAAAAGGGTTACAGGACGATAACACGATATAATATAACATCTGGGGATCTCTGAAACGCAGTTTATATGAAACAGCAAAATCCTATTAATATTATAAATGCGAAAGTTTGTAAGTATGGATGTATGGATGTTTGTTACTCTTTCACGCTCGAATGGCTGAACGGATTTGTCTGAAATTTGGAAGACAGATAGATTGTGACCTGGATTAACATATAAGCTATTTTTAATCCCGATCGCACACAGGATTTCTGTGAAAACGCGGGCGAAGCCGCAGGTAGCAGCTAGTATTGATTAAATTAATCTTTTGGAAATGTTTTAGTTTAACAATTGCAATATAAGAATTACAAAACAATTTCTTTAAATTTTATTTAAAATATCATTGTATAAGTTTTTAAGATTCCTTTTTGTAAAAAAAGTCCATACGACATTTTACACACATATCCTTTGTCATTAACATAAATATTTTTTTATTGCTATATTTTGTTTTTCAAATACAAGTATAAAATAAGTGGCTGTAAATCTTAGGTTAAAGTAAAGACTGTATGTATGTATGAAAGATATTATTGTGACTGTGCCATTATTTAAGGCTTAATGAAATTTCTATAGCAGTTTTAGGGTGTACGTAACTGAGTCGCAAAAAATCTGATATGTTAATTATATCTGCCTGTCCGTCCGCTCGTATATTATAGGTACTTTATTTCGAAACAAGTAGCATAAACATCCTGTCAAAAATGATTTTCTTCTATCAATACATATACCTAACGTATGCTTGCTACTAAAGAACCGTCCATGGTCGAGTTTGTGTGTTTAATTTTATAATTTATTCATATCGACTTTTACTGTCTCGAAGCCGATGTTCAAAGTACTCAATTTGCATTTCTGAACATTCATTTAGTGGATACAAATAATTAAAACTCTGTACTAATTATGGGCATGAAATTATTACGGTACTAATTTGGATTGGATCTAAAAACTAAATATTAAGCAAAATTAAAAGTTGAACCATTTAGCCCCACTCTACCCTACATGTATGTGAATATACATAGGCAAACGTTTCTTTGTGTCGCATCGTCGAGTAAAAATAATGCAAGCCTAAATATCAAGCGCGTGTGACAGCTTTTGCAACCTCGAAGAACGGTGAAGCAACACAAGATTAACAAACCATAACGACTGACACTTAGGAACACACGAATCAAACATAATTACCATTCTCTAGTACAATGTAATAAGGTCGACAATCGTAATAAAATTACCCAGTTAGAATAGATTGCCCGCATCGCCAACTTCAGGATCACAGAGTAAAAGAACCGAACTTATATATAGATGTACTGGGTGTTTAATTACTTTGTTTATTACTCTGTGGTTTACGGATGTCATGCTTAATGATTTTGTCGTTTCGAGTCACTTTGGCCAATGGGTGCAAGTGTTGCAGGAGACGTCATGTGTACAGTACATAAAGTAAATAGGTTTTCTGTAATTTTCCGGTAGATGAACGCGACATAGACGTGTGGAAATAATCAGGCATTGTGGAAATAACATTGTTTGATCAAAGATAGACGTGATTGGATGTTTAATTTTCATCCAATGACACTGCAGACTTTTTATAATATACGTTTGTCGAAAACCTGAATGGACTAAGGCAATTACAATTGAAAGGCAAAAACCCCGTTTCTCTCGTGTTGGTCCGAGTTCTCCTATGTCTTCATAGGTCAACATCCCGGCCAAAGAACGGCATTGCACCTATATCATCGATAGTGTCTCTAGGCTATGGTTGTCTCTTGCCGCCAAGAGAGCCGTATGCTTGTTTGCTGCATCCTAACATAAAAAAGGAGACAGATTTCCTGTTGAAAGTAACACGTATCTGTAAAGAAATACGTATCGGTAGAGTTTCGCCACGACTCGTCCGAATTGGAACTACCGCCTTACCTATTCCTGCCACCATAACGTCAATATTTGCCGTTGACGTGTTCCGGTTCGGAGAGTAATGTAGTCAGTAAACTTACTTTTATCGAGGCCTACCATCCCGGCCTCAGGTTGGCAACGCACCATTACCAACTTTGGAGTGTCTAGGCGGCGTGAATTTCTTACCATCAGGAATCCGTCTGCTTGTGTGCCTTCTATTATCATAAAAAAAATCCAAATAGTATAAAAAAAAATTAAAAATAATTTGAAAAAGTATATAAATATCTTCAAGCCCATATCCCCAGAAGAAAATATAATATAAAAAAAGTCCAATAACCCGACCAGAGTATCGAACCCGAAGACTCCTGTAATCAAATTTTACACCGAACTACAAGACCACAACAACGATCAGGCTACTTGAACAGATTTTGCTAATGTCCCAAGATTATGACCACAGCCTTACTTATTCGGGCTGCCAGATCTTTATCTTCGCCTCTTTTAGATTGTGGTTGAAACAAAGGTAGCCGGTAAACTTACTTATACAAGAAGAATAGAAAATTAGCATCCCGATGCACCATTCTGATTTTTGATGATTGTTGGCAACGCCTCAAATACACGGATTTATTTATTTTTGCCACCGGGAAATCCGATTTCTGATTCGCTATTCAATATCTAATAAAAACAATTATGTTATAAAAAAAACCGACTTCAAAACTAAAAATTAAAAAGCAATAAATTTGAAGTTTAAAACTAATAATTACATTATACGTAGGTAAGTATTAAACTGGCTTGGCACCGACTTCAATTTTATTAGTAAATGACACATATAAATAATAGGTAGTATATATTTTGTTTTAGTTTTGAAATCGGCTTTTTTAAAGCAGTTACTTTTATTTAATATTTTTTAGTTTATTGCTGATATGATTATATTTAGTAAAAATAGACATGGGGATAGGTGAAAGCAGAAAAAAAATGAGCCTACCTGAATCAATTTTTTATGGGAACAATTCGAAACCATTTCGCATCAAACGAAAAACGAATTACGTAAATCGATTCAGAAACCTCAGCGAAATCGGAATACATAAATTAAAAAAAATAAATGTACCAGTTGAATTGAGAACCTCCTCGTTTTTTAACTCTTTTAAAAAAAACGCAATTCAAACCAATAAAATAACTGAAATGAGACAGAACTAGTTGTACATTGAAGGTTTTCCTCGCTTTTCTTAGGATTTATTCAAAGTTGTGTCCTCGAAAAATTAAAAAAAATTGAGAAAAAAATGACGAAGAAACTAACGACGGAGAAAACAATTAACATACACAAGTAAAATATAGGCATCGAAGATATTAACCCCGTCCATTATCGAAGTCGGTAAATGTTTTTTTTTGTACGGTTGTTTTTTTTATAAACTTTCAATAAAAACGGCATAGTTAGAAGAAATTAAGGTCATTGATCAAACGTCCAAATTTTTTAGGAACGGTTATAAAATAAATTTTAATGGTGGTACCATTAATTTTTACGGGTAATATATTATATTGATGACCAGTTTATACATACAAATATATATTTAAACCTGTTACTGTTACCAGTAAAGTAACCAATAACAATAAAAATGTTTATTTTCAGTTTTCTAATAAACATAACGTTGCCCGGGATTGAATATGTGCCCGGTTGGCGATAGGCTTGCACCTATCACATTGTGGGACTAAGTGTCTTTAGCTAGTCATGGGTGCCTTGGTTGTGCCTCTGCCTGCTATTTCAGGGATATGAGCGTGAAGATACTTTTTTTCCTTTTTTATTACCAGTCTACTAGTATAGCTTTTAACTTACTACAAAAAAGAGGGTGTTATTTATGTTCGACTCCAATTTTTTTTTGTATGTCAATCGATTTCTCCATCATTCCTTTTTTTCATTTGAAAGGGCTTACTTTCGAGTTAAGATCTGAAGGTGAAATCCGAGGGAATTCTCGAAAATACTTATATACCTATGTAAATTATTTACTGAATTAAAACGCGTAATCGTTTTTATGTAATTTTACTACGCTTATCGCCTCTGTGGTCTAGCGGTTCAGTTGTTGGACTTGACTGCATGAGGTCCTGGGTTCGAATCCCGGGTCGGCTAACAAAAAGAAAATTGGATTTTTCCAATTTTCTAATAAAAAAAAATGTTGGTCGGGATTGGAAATGTGCCCGGTTGGCGATAAGCTTGCCACCTATCACAATGTGGGACTTAGTATCTTCGGCTAGTCGTGGGTGCCTTGGTTGTACCTCTGCCTACCTCTTCGGGTATATGGGCGTGAAGATACTTTAAAAAAATATAACTATTGTAATCTAGCATTAATTACTGAGCGATCAAAGACCAAGTAAGACCTTTGTACGTGTTTTGCCATAATCGTATAAAATGTGTATCTAACCGCGACGGGAGGCGAAGACCGTGTCGCATGCGCGATTATGTCTACTATATTTTGTAACTGTACATACTGTAGGTATATGGACAGGACGTGGTTTGGTCACCGTATAAGTACTTGAACCGACTGCGCAATAACAGTATTAAATATTTTACACTTTTTTGCCGACTTCAAAAATGAGTTTTATATATATTATCTAGTTATTATTATTGCTCAGGCTATTATAAATAGATGAATAGATGAATACTGACAGATCTTTTTTTTGTTAGAAATGTTTTAGAAGTATAAATTTGATAAATATGTTAAACTAGCTGTTCTGGCGAACATCATTCCACCCATCCGGTTTGTATGTGAAAAGTTAAAAAGTCGATTTTTCTAGTTTTATCGTTGTTTAACGGTATTAAATATACTATATGCCTTCTCCTAATTCTAAACTATATCTCCATCAATTTTCAACTAAATCGGTTTTGCCGTTCTTGAGTTATAAATAGTATAACTAATAAGATTTTCTTTTATATAAAACGATATTTTTATTTAATTGAACGAATATCTTTGGTATTTTATTTGAAGTCGAATTTTTCAATTTTATTGCGCTTGCTCGTTTTTTGGTATTTTTTAAAATTGTTAAACTGTCAAATATAAAGTAATTTAACCCTAGTTTGAAAGTAACACATTTTTGTTAACAACGTTAAATATTTGACCCAGGGATGTGTTAGATTATAACAATTCTTATTTTATAGTTCTTATATCTGGCAACATTAATAATAGTACATAAATATGCAGTATAAACTACATAAACATATTTTTTTCAGTTATTACAATCCAATATTGTATAACAAATTTTCTTTAGATATGTGTGCTAGATGCTCGCACCTGGTTCGTTATTTTGTTATCTATTGCCAATTTAGTTTTGTAAGATTTAATTTAGTTTTAATTGATAGTAGTTTGATATAAAAAATCACTTCTGCCCAACTTTAAAATCTAATCTAATGCTAAAATTTTTAAAAACCTGCAAGACGTGCTGTATAATGCGTATGTTCATCATAATGTCGTTCCAGCTGCGCATGATGAGCTTAGATAAAAAAACCGGCCAAGTGAGAATCGAACTCGAACATTGATGGTTCCGTACAATTTTTTTATGATATTGGAAGGCAAACAAGCACACGGATTTCTTGATGGTAAGAAATACACAGCCTAGAGAAGGTTGTAATGGTGAGTTGCCAACCTGAGGCCGGGATGTTAGTTCTCGAGCTAAAGTAAGTTTACCGGCTACTTTACACTCCAAACTGGAACACGTCGTGATGTTATGGCAGCAGGAATAGGTAAGTATATTAGTAAAAGTTCACCCATCACGACATTTTGATGTATGTTTAATATAAAAGTTTTGGTGTATGGGTAAAATATAAAATTTCGCAATTTTGAACTACCCTGCAGGTTTTGATTTGATTTCAATTTTTTTTACTAGGACACACATTTTTTTTTATTAAGGAAATAATGAAAAACAAAAATAGACGACTGTGACTTTTGATTACTTTAAATAACAAGTTTAATTTTTCACAGCTCCAAGGGACAGTAGACTTAAGTACTTGATATTAATTTTAGCTTGACATCTTTACGCCTCCCTGAGAAAAAGGGTCCATGAAAACTGGACGAATGGACGGACAACAAAGCGGTCCTATAAGGATTCAGTTTTTTCGTTTCGATGCTCAAAACCCCAAAAAATGCTATTAAAATATTAAGAAAAAACTCGGTAAACACAATTGAGAATAAAATATCTGTATTTCATTAATAAACTGATTTTCCTTGACTTTTACACTTGTAGACACACAAACGGACATACTTCATCAACTCGCGGCTCTTTTGATAATAAAATTTGGAACATTGATATACATCGAACTATTTCCCAAAACATTAAGGAACCAGTTAAAAGCAATTCGAATTAATGGATTTGTCATCGCTATTAATTTTATAGAAATTAATATGCGAGCGGCGGCCGCAAAGCAGCGTTTTAGGGTTCCGTAATCAAATGCCAAAAGAAACACTTGAATTTATTACGTCCAATTTTGTTTGTTATAGACTTTTTTATTTTATGGCATCAGACAGCGAACAAATACACGGTTTTATTTAACACGCAGATACACAGACAGCCGTGGCCCGTAGATATCTTATATGATATAGGTTTTTTGCGGCGTTCTTCTGTGGTCTGAACGTTAGACCTATTATGCGATTCTAGCGGCTCCTCTGAATCGAACCAATCCATGAAACTTTTGCTCGCCTTTAACGAGCTGTTTGACAGAAAGGCAGATGGTCTTTTTAAAGAGATGTGCCGGACCAACTCATTAAAAAAATACTTACATAACATTTTTTTAAGTAGCCTTAGCATTGATTTCATTTTTTTTTAAGTGGCACACATTTGTGAATCCAAGTTTCAATTTCATATTTCTTCTTCTCTACTAAGGTCTTCAACATTTCTATCATCGAGTATATTCACCTATGTTCAAAGAAACCAGGCCTACGATTATTACTCATGTGAAATTGCGATTAAATTTAAGGGCAGATAATAACCATCATCATCATCAACAACAAACAGAGATATGATTTTTGCAAGTAAATTAAAATGTGTCGATAAAAAAATAAAAAATAAAACTCTATAAGAATTGGGGCTCTACCATAAATGCTTACAGCATTCTCATTTCCCTTTACCTATTGCTATACATATTCTTATAAAAGCAACTTAGCGGCACACGTCATAATGTTGTCTTTCTCTCAATAATTACTAGGTATTATTGAAATAATATTGCTTTATGAGTAACCCGTACTCACCCAAAAACTTAAACAGAACACAAAAAGCTTAATATGGCGTGAAGAGTATTAATTATTTAAGTAAAAACCAAGATCACATATGCTTTTTAACATCTTATAAAAAAGTAATAAAGTTGTAGATCTCCATTCGCCTGTAATTTTTAACCTTGTTACCTATATATGTATTCTACTCAATCATCTAATTTTGATCATACTTTTGCGCTGGACAGCTGTATGCTGTCCAAAAAATGAATTTAAGATAAGTAAGATTCATAAATTGTTTTTGATTTATACTTTATGTTATATGTTTTGTTTACATTGATAAAGTTGTGTAAAGGATGAAAGGGAAATTAAAACAATTTTTGCATTTAAATGCAATGCAGTAAATTTGCAAAGTAAAAATTATAAATAAAATTACTGCATTCGTCATTTAATCTAAACTGTAAAATAAAAATTAAAAAGTGGAAATCTTCACGCCCATATCCCCGAAGAGGTAGGCAGAGGCACAACCAGGGCACCCACGACTAGCCGAAGATACTAAGTCCCACAATGTGATAGGTGGCAAGCCTATCGCCAACCAGGCACATATCCTATCCCGAGCAACATATTTTTTTATTAGAAAATTGGAAAAATCTAATTTTCTTTTTGTTGCTCGACCCGGGATTTGAACCCAGGACCTCATGCAGTCAAGTCCAACAACTGAACCGCTAGACCACAGAGGCGAAAAGTGGAAATCTTGACTATATGTCAAATCGTCAGAGAACGCTCTATGGATTTAGACTCGCACTTGTTCATTTCTTCAAATTGACATCTAATCGACATAGGATCGTCCTATATTCGTCATTGATACGTCCTAAGAATGTATAGATGATGATATTTAGACAAAATATTGCTTGACGCTTTAGAAATAGATGGATACACTCTTATACATGGCTGGAGTTGCTTATCGTAAACATTGCATTCCAAATCTAAGGCACATAGCCTTAGATTTACAATGCAATGTTTACGATAAGCACTTGTGTTAACATATTTACCGATTATGCAACTATCTAACCCGGAATATGCTAGAAGTGAGTACTCTAGTTATCACCACCATAACATCGGATCTCAACACTTAATGGTTGTGATCTGGGTCAGTTTTCCTTTTTTTCCCATTTATCGAAAATAAACTAATGATATTTTTGATTTCGATTTCGTTCGAACTTTTTTTTGCATTTGCCATTAAAACTTTCTGATCAATTGTTTCATCAATAGATTCTTCTCACATATATCGTTAACTTAGATCTAAAAAGATAGATAAATTAGTTAAACTAAGGAAACTTAAGTTAAAACTAAAATTATTTTGTAATACGGAACCCTTGAAGTGTGATTTCTACTTGCTCTTATCTGTTTTTTTCAAATTGACATCCAATGTCCAACGTTGGTCGATGTAAAGATGTATACGAGCGGAGATAGTAAATTGATTGACAAACTGCGTGACGAATTAAAAATAGGTGGATCTCTTCTTGTGTATCACTCGAGTCGCGTTTTGGAGAGGCCACGAAACTGGCGCCAAGTATAGTCACTACATAGTATAAAACAAAGTCGCTTCCTCTGTCTCCATGTCCCTTTGTATGCTTAAATCTTTAAAATTTACGATATTGATGCGGTTTTTTTAATAGATAAAGTGATTGTGGAGGAAGGTTTATATGTATATTTCATAACTGTGCGAAGCTGGGGCGGGCTACTAGTTATTCTTATAAACTTATTAACTATCCCCGCTCGTACTGTTTAAGTTTTAAACTTCCCATACATTTCTTTAATGTTTATTTAGATTTCAATAGTTAATTTGCTATTTACTAGAAATAAGTTTGAGCAATAATTTATATCAAAACTGGCTGGTATGGGTCCGCGCATTTTAAATAGGTAATAATATTAATCGCCTCTGTGGTCAAGCGGTTCAGTTGTTGGACTTGACTGCATGAGGTCCCGGGTTCAAATCCCGGGTCGGGCAATAAAAGAAAATTGGGCTTTTTCAATTTTCTAAAAAAAATGTTGCTCGGGATAGGATATGTGCCCGGTTGGCGATAGGCTTGCCACCTATCACATTGTGGGACTTAGTACCTTCGGCTAGTCGTGGGTACTCTGGTTGTGCCTCTGCCTACCACTTCGGGGACAAGGGCGTGAAGATACTTTGATATTTATTAAGTTGTATGTCGTGTATGCAGTAATGAAAATATTAATGTTATAAACTAAAACCAGTGTACAATAATACAATAACTGACACCCCTTAACGATTAATAGACGCATATAATATGTGATTTACTGTTTAAAGCGGAGATGAATCCCATATACTCGTATCAAAGATATATTTTTCAAACTATTAAAGTCTAAATTTAAATCGTCCTGTAGAACTAACAATTTAGAGATAGATATAGATAGGTAGAGATACGACCAGGACACTTACGGTTAGCCAGATATTAAGTAGTCCTACAATTTGATAGGCGGTAAACAAGTCGCCAGATGGTCACTTACCCCATCCCAGGCTCCTGTTTCTCGTATAGACGTATTTTCGCACTTAACACATACAAAATGTTTGCATGTGGGTGTGCTGATATAGGCTGCACTACCAAAAA
>NJDC01004096.1:66154-78561 GCA_002245475.1 Calephelis virginiensis
CGTGAATATGCTTTTTTGTTTTTCATTCTTTCTTTCAATGCCATGTGCATATTGCATAGTACGTGTTATTCTCAATCTTCTTTAAAAACATATAACTACTTACCCACCAATACACTTGTAAAGCTTAAGCATCGGTTCTTCTATTACTAACAATACAGTAAGAAACAAACAAAGAAAGAAAATATATTTATTTGCGGAATATGCGTAAAGAATTTGTTACAAAATTATTTAATCATTCCGACATATTCTACCACAAATATTTTCAAATATTTTAACATTTATAAAAAGTATTTAATTATATACATAATGTTTTAATGTTAATATGATAAAATAGTTTTATATTTATTACAACTTGAATTATGTATTACAATTTTAAATTGAAAATACATTTAATCCTACCCTTTCAAAAAAAGAAAGAAAGAAGACTAGACAAATTGTTTCATGCCGAAACCGCCGTCTTTGAACAAAAAGGACAATGAACATGGAGGAAGTCTGAAAGGTCTTCAAGGATCTTGAGACTTAGCACTCGATATTCTTTGCCTACCATGGGGCTTGGCGTAGATATTATGTATGTATGCCTTAAATTTTCCTAGCGCCACCGACGTTGTCATGCCCGCAAAAAAAGTCAAGTTCAAATAGTAAATCTAAGGCTAAGAACTCACAGAGCGGTTTACACCCGCGATTCTGTAGAATGTAGATTTATATGCAAAAAGTAAGAGCACATTTCACGACGCATTTTACAATGGCAGCGCCCGCGGTTTTGAATGGCAGCAGTCGCCCGCCTGTAGAACCGTACAAATTTGCGAGCGACGATTTCAACCGCGAAGGCTATGTGACCGCACAAATTAGCGGTCGCGTAAGTTTTGAAACAAAACGCAATTCCGCAACCGCTGCGGTCGCAGGTAAAAACTTCTCCGTGAGTTGTTAGTCTAAGAGCTCTTACACACTAACGGCATGTCATCAACATCATAGGTAACTGCAGTCGTCGACGCGTCGGCGGCAGTCGGCGGCATCGACGACTGACGTCGACAAACGGCGACCCTTGCAGTTGTGACGGCAAACGTTGAGGCCTGTCGATGTCGTTGACTGCCGCCGACGTATGTCGACGACTGCACTTACCTATGTTGTTGGTGACATGCCATTCGTGTGTAAGAGCTCTTATTCCATTAGGCAACCGCATGGATTACTGATATTGTACTATTATCAGGGCAGTCACTTCACGGGCAGTCTTTAAACTTGCATATGTGACCTAAGATCCCGACCATAGCTCATTCGTTATCTTAGTAAGTTCATAAAAAAACTGCTTCCTATTTTTTTGAGTGTTTTTCGAATTTCATTAAAAAATAATTAAAAAATTTAATGAATCATGCGTACTTTGCGGAAATCTATTGTAACGGATGTAGAATAAACCTTCATTTTCCCTAACTCTTTATTCGTGGTCTGGTCGCGTTGGTGAACGGTGGGAACGTTAGTTAGGCTTGTCACATTCTGTGTCATTTGGAAGACTTCTCGCCACAGCAGTTACACTGCTTACGCGGAATTAGCAAAATGAAGGTATATTCTACATTAGAAGTAATTAAAAAGTAAATTAAATATATTATTAATTACAAATCAAGTGCTAAGTCCGGCCCCACTTCAGGGACATATGGCGTGACATCGAGAATTCACCGTCTGCGTAGAGAAAGGTAATTACAAGCGCTTGTGATAGACAGACCGACCCTTTCTGTATACACCACACACTTTCGTATATAGATATAAAGTATGTCTAATTGAACGTCTTGTATTTCTCAAGTGTCTTATAAATTTAACTCGTAGTTTCTAGATTGAGATAAGAATAGCATTAGCATTTTTCCAACATATATTTACTGTTTATGTTATATCGATTTTAATGAGTTTATTTTATACTAGCTGCTACCTGCGGCTTCGCCCGCGTTTTCACAGAAACCCGGTGTGCGATCGGGATTTAAAATAGCCTATATGTTAATCCAGGTCACAATCTATCTGTCTTCCAAATTTCAGACAAATCCGTTCAGCCATTCGAGCGTGAAAGAGTAACAAACATCCATACATCCATACTTACAAACTTTCGCATTTATAATATTAATAGGATGACTAGTCGGGTTATGATATAATTATAAATATAGGACTACCTCGGAATCATAAAATATCTTTCTAAAAAGAATCATCAAAATCGGTTGACTGTTAACGAGTAATCGCGTAATATACATCCACATAAAAATATATTGGAATTGAGAATCTCTTCTTTTTTTGAAGTCTTCTTAGTTTGCCATCCGTGTTAGAAAAAAAGATTTATGTATTTGAAAATATTATTCTTTGGAGGAAGGATAAGGAAGTCGTGTTAGTTACACCATTTATTGCTCAAAATGGCTAAACGCCGCCTAAATATGCCGTTCTTGTGACTTGGCTGAAAATTGACGGGAAGATAGTTTAGAACCAGAAGATGGACATACGACACTTTATCCCCATCATCTGTGTAAAACTAAAAGAAATCATTTTATGTATTTCAATAAAAAAATACAGAGTGGAACAAAGTTCACCAGATAGCTAGTATACAACAAATAAGAACATTCTTTAAAAATGTATTTTTAAGTAAGGATTTTTTTAACTTAGATAACAATCTAACATTATATTAAATGTTATAAACCAAAATATTTTTTTGTTAAAATAGTTTTTAGGATCAGACCTAAAATCAAAGCTACGCTTTTTAACTAGGCAATTGAGAACAGAAATATTTAAGATTAAATTATTTATGAGAGCAAACTGCAAAAAAACGTCTTCTATTTCAATAAGTAAATCATCTACTTAAACAAAAAATAAGTATTTTAGGGAGAACCCTCAGATTCCATTACCAGATCAAGACTTGGTAGCAACGGGACCACCTCGGAAGACGCTCTCTCAAACTTGCAAATCGGTTCAGAAATGACGGAGAAATAGTTTTACATACCTACATAAAATGAGACGAATGAATATATTGGAAGTGAAAGGTATCACTTTAAAAGACCTTAACCATCTTCAAAATCTTAGGCTAGGAATTCAGCAAACAAATGACCAAACACTATGATTACCCGATTAAACATAAAGATATAATAGCAAGCGCAATGAGCTCATTGTAATGATAATGAATAGCCCCACAGACGGATGGTTTTCAACAGCTATATATAGTTTCGCAACTTTTCGTGACGATTTAACTATGGTACAAACAGTTAATGGCTTAGAGGCTTTTAAATAACAATATAGAAACGCCCACCTCTTAAGAGCATGTTATCTGTATAATCTTTCTCAATATTCAAATGATTCGATTATGGACGTCCTTTCAAGGATTATTATATTTACTTTCAATTATATTTTATTCCTCGATCAAATCACTCGGGTATTACCAGAGGGTAGTGTTAAGAGTCTCCGAAAATGTTTGTATAGAAAGGATAATGAATGTGGAGGAAACCTGGCAAGTTTGCACAGATCGTGAGATTCGGTACTCGGATCGGTACTCTCTGCCTACATCGTAATAAACTTGACGTGAAGATGTGAGTGTGTGCGTGTATTTTTTTATGTATTTAGAGAGCGAACAAGTATATACCTCTCCTGATTTACGGAAATAACCAGACATAGGTCTTGTTAGTACCCATTTAGTCTTGGCAAGAAGGCTGATGGTCAATTCTACTTAGGAGACCCGGACTAACACGGGGGACAAAAACATAATTTTAAAATTTGTATTTTTTAACATTCCTTCTTTGTGTTTAAACTATTTAAACCGTATGCATTCATATTTTACATTTAATTAGATATTAGCTAAGATTTATCTTAGTACCCACAAAAAATTGGCTTGAAAATACAATTTCTACTTTTATTACGGTTGTGGCGATTGAAGAGAAAAGATAAACGCATAAGTCTGCATAGCGCCTGCCTCTGACCCATTGATTAACCAGAGACAGGACTTACTAGGAATCGAATCCAGGCCTAGCGAATGTTCAATTGTATTATACGCTTACCTCTCAACCAACGAGCTTATATAATTATATGTAGTAGTGGTCGCCCATTGGTCGATTCGACCATAATAAATTTTAATATCTTTTTGATAAGAATGCGCTATCTGTGATCTTTTATCGTTATTATCAAAAATTATTTGTTTGTGTGTGTCAAATGCATGGTAGTGTGGGTAATGTTTTATTTGTTGATTTATTGTACTTTATAAACACTATCATTAAAAATATTAGCGTTCTGCACTTCTCCTACACATAAACTATAAGTGTGCCGAATTTCATACTCCTCTGTCAGCGCAATTCGTAAAAAGGGGTCCAAAGTTTTTGCTTTACGTATTAATATACATTTAGTTCACATCCACAAGTAAATGGCGAACTACAAAGCTAAATGATTCAAATTGATACAATATTTTCCCTTGAAATTCTAATTACTGTCAAAGGTAACTAGTTCGAGTTCACATTTGAGATCAGACAAATGAAACGATGAGCGGCCCGCGGCCTCCACCCACGTTCAGAACTCACCTATAGGCACCGATTTTACGTCTTGTGATATTCTTGCAACGGTGCATGTTAGGGCGTCTACAAACGTAGCGATAATAACCCGAAACAAAATGAATAAATATCACAATTACAGACCTAGCCCCAAATAAATAAACTATTTGCTTGGCCTTGCAATACACAATAAAAAACGAAATTAATCAAGAATCAGAACAGATGTTTATCTTACAAATGCCTATTTAGTCCTTTGAAAAATGAGGTGGACAAAAAATTACATAAACTCATTTCAAGCGACAGAGAGAATTTGATTTCGTTGTGCATTTTTGTTGACCGTTTGTTTTCATTTATGCACTGTTACAATGTTTAGACTTTAGTCTGTAATAAGATTATTTTTAACCGGCGTCAAAAAATTTGTTTTTTTGACTGACCCCTATGTTTTTTTTGTAGTTTCATTGATTTCTCCTTCATTTCTGAACCGATTTAAGAGACAACCACATGACTGTTTTAAAGAAAGTTATTACTTACTCTATAATTTAAGTGCAGTAAGACTAAAAAAACGATTACCATTTCAATAAATAAGTTATCTACACACATATACAAAAATTAAGTGATTATTCGATTTTCCTGCGATTCTTCAACCAGAATCGGTGACAACAGCATCAACTCGAAAGGACGCTCTTTCAAATAAAAAAAAAATAAATTTCAAAATCGGTTCAGTAATTACGGAGAATTTAATTATCATCCATAAAAAGTACATACCTATATAACCTATAGGACTCAAACATATCCTCATCTTACACATCTTAATTTTAAATTCATAAAATATACTTTACGGATCGTACCCATCTAAAAAAATAAAATTTTAAAAAACACAAATTCAGTGACTTCCCATGTGACCTCTTCCTTCTCGGAAGTTGGTTAAAATTAGATAGCACGGATCCAGTGCTACGATCTCCGCTTTAATTTCTAATAAACAGACTAATCGACAATTACTCTTACTTGTTTTGTACCTACATCCTTTGTAGACCCCCTAAAAGCCTGAAGCAGAGGCTCTTACGCGGACGCAACTCAACCTAATAATTTCTTAATGTCATGCGCTTTGAAGGGAATTATTGTTTTGTATTAGAATAATGGCGTACTTAGATTGTTTGATGCAGATTAACCAGCCGTCCTAGCTGACGTTAAGTTGCTCAACGAAACTCAACATTCAATTGAGAACATTGAGTTTATAACTTTAAACCCATTGCAGAAGCAGTGGTATGCAGAGATTTTTTTGTTGAGAAAAAAATCTTTATGATAAACAAAATTGTGAGATTATATCCTCACGCCCATCACAACGGAAGTATTAGCAGAAGCAAATAACATTGATTTGTCGCTCTAAATGACGTTGTGGGTATATATTATAACGTGGGCATTTAAATTTAAATTTGTTTCAGTGTGTATTTGTGTGTGTGTATCTGTGTGTGTGGCATCATACAATTTGAACAGATGAACCAATTTCGATAGGGTTTTTGTTTGTAAACTGACGTGATGGACATAGTTCTTAGCTATATTACATACAGGTTTTGTTGGTGGTTTATTGAACATTTTTAATTTTAAAATTATTTGATATTGTAGTTTTATTTTGTTTCTTATTTAATTAATTTTAATTTTTTGAACATTTTGATTTTAGATCTGAACAACAAAGAGGAACAACACCTAATGCGTAATTAAATAAAACGTGTATGGGACACGTGATATCTTTTTTAAAAATATCAAATTTTGGACCAAAAGAGTCAATTCATACTAATGCAAATACACTAAAACATAATATTTTAAATCACAATATAAAGGTGTGGTTACGTTAGACGTGTAGCTTTAAAAGTGCAAATGCACTAGGCAAGTAAAACCTGCAACAGGTTAAACCATCGTTCATATATTTCCAATGTAAGCAACGTGTATACGAATATATTACATGATGACTTACCTACATGCATGCAAGGCTTATAAAATGTTTACAAATGGAGATGTTCACAATTGCGTCGATTGACAGTTTACAGCATCATGCAAGACTGCTTCAGTAAATTGCAACTTCAAATTACCTGTGCGCAAGATATATCTAGTATGCAAGTTTGTTTAAGTCGCATCAATTTTTAAACCTAATTAAATGTTCTCTCCCTCTGTGTGTCTAGCGGTTCAGGTGTTTGACTTGACAGCGTGAGGTCTCGGGTTCAAATCCCGGGTCGGGCAACAGTAAGAAAATTTGTGTTTTTAAATTTTCAAATAAAAAAAATGTTGCTCGGGATTGGAAATGTGTTCGGTTGGCGATAGGCTTGCCACCTATCACATTGTGGGACTTAGTGTATTCGGCTAGTCGTGGGTGCCCTGGTTGTGCCTCTGCCTACCTCTTCGAGAATATGGACGTGAAGATACTTGCTTAGTTACTTTAATTAAAAGTTTCATCGCGTTTCCATGGTTTCTTTAAAATATCTAGATCAACGTTTTATAAGACGTATAAGGTTGGTCAATTTATAACACAGTGACTTTAACTGGTCTTTCAATTTTTATAACGTCTCACAAGGACTGATACTGTCACCTTTGCAGTCCCAGCCGCCGTGAAATACTTAAGTGTTCACCAAAGTCTTAATATCCCTGCTTCTAATAATATGATTATCGCCTTTTGTTATCTATAAAACGACGTGTTTTTCGATGTAAACACATGACTCTTCTAGAGGTAAGAGACAACTGTCGTCTATCAATGTCACAGATATTAATGTTATAATCAGGATTTAGGGCACTTAAGTCTACCTAAACCTTCAACACAAAACACTTTAACAGCGCGCATGCACGCTGTGCCAGTCTTTCTATCTATTTTTTTTCTTTCTTTCTCTTTCTTTAATTCTTTATTGTAAGTAAATATGTAGAATTATACAAAAAGGCAGCTTATCTCTATAAGAGATTTCTTCCAGCAAACTCAAAATAGTGAGAATACATAAAAGAAATGTAGAACATACGAGTACAGTGGACAATACAAAAACTTACTTTACAAAAAAACACAAACTAAATTACTAATTATTACTAAAGTGCCAACATGCTAATTAATTAAACACCAAAATGCTGCATTACTGCCTTCTTAAAAACTCTTAATGATTGAATACTCCGAATTTCATAAGGCGATGAATTCCATAGTTTCACAGCATTAAAAGTAAAAGAATAGTTATACAACTTAGTGGAACTACAAGGCAACTTCATTCTATATCTTTAGGAAATTTCTAATTTCCTTTTCAATCAAATTTCAAAAATTAAAATTTATATACAAGTAACTTGTGTAATGTAATCGCGGCTTAAGTGGCGTAAGTCACAATCAAATAATATAGACAAAAACCACAAATTACTTTACCGTGCCATATAATTGGGTCGTTCATAAAATGTCAAGCGAGTTTCCAATGCCATCACGACCTCTATTTACAACAGAGGCTTGAAGTAGCAAATGGATGCTGTTATTATTATGAAGTAGACAAATTTCTATTCTACGTGATAGTGTAGACGGTTAGCGACATGACGAAATTGGCCCAGATTGTCTCCACTTTGTTTAGTCTTCTTGACCTTTTGTATAAGTTCAACTCATGAAGCTATATTACTACTGGAGGTAGCACTCCTAACAAAGAGATGGTGTCATTTCCAAATACTGCTGACTTATTCTAATGTACTGACCTCTCTTTCTGAGAGTCTTATGATGTTAATAAACAAAGTTGAAACGAAAGAGAGGTCAGCACATTAGAGTGAGTCAGCAATATTTGAATGAGTCTTAATTATCTTTTGTATAAGTTTAACCACGAAGCTATAATACTACTAGAGGTTTACACTCAGCAAAGACCTGATGTCATTGCCAAATACGGCTGATCAGTCTAATGTGCTGACCTCTTTATCATTTTGAAATTGTTAAATGACATTACAAGGCTCTCAGAAAGAGAGACCAGTACAATAGAGTGAGTCAGCAGTTTTGGAAAACGACATCAGATCTTTGCTCCAGTATAACCTCCATTAATTTACATAGCTTTTTTTTTATTTAGCTTTGACCGCCTTGTTGGTCGAGTGGCTAGCGTACACGCCTAACTACGCCGACCAACCGCGAGGCTCGGGTTCGATTCCTGACGGGGGCAGGCGTTTGTGTGATGAACATTTAGATGTCTGCATTTCCGGGTCTGGGTGTTTATTAAATTTATTCTGGTATCTATTTAAGTATTTCTATGTATTAGTATCGTTGACTAACACCCATAATACAAGCATATAATTAGCTTACTTTTCGGTTAGATTTAATTTGTGTGACTTGTCGAGGGATATTTATTTATTTATGAATCTTTATGATATTTTGTATAAGTTTAACCAAGAAGCTATAATACTTCTAAAGCTTACAGTCCTTACAAAGGCCTGTTGTATTTTTCTAATATTGCTGACTTTTTCTAATGAGTTTAAAAAATTCTTCACACAAATTCCAATTAAAACAAACAAAACTCTTTGCTCATCTTCTATTATTCCCGGATCAATATTGAAACTGTCTATAACTGAATGTATCAAAGCTTTCGAATTCACCTATGTCGATACGAAAGACGTAATTAAAACTTTTAAGTCACTGCAAACTAAGAAAACGTCAGACTTGTGGGGACATTCTGCTAAAACGATTGCGTCAATAATTTATGATATTGCACCACATTTGGCCATTATATTTAACTGCTGCATATCGAATGGTGTATTTCCTGATCTAATGAAACAAAGCAAGGTAGTGCTTTTATTTAAATCGGGTAACACTTCTGACCCAACAAATTTTCGACCTATTTCAGTTTTGCTTAGACTTAGTAAAATATTTGAAAAATTAATACTTAATCAGATGTTAAATCACTTCAGTGTTAACAAATTGTTACATAATACAAAGTTTGGATTAACCAAAGGTTGCTCAACCGTTGATGCAGGGGAGGAATTATTTAAAAACGTATTTGAAGCCTGGGAGAACTCGCATGATGCATTAGGTGTATTCTGTAATCTCTCTAAGGCTTTCGACTGTGTTCATCATGATACTTTGATCAGAAAATTACGCTATTTCGGAATTAAGAACAAAGCTCTTGATGTCATCATCTCATACTTGAACAATAAAGTTCAGAGGGTCAAAATAAATGGTAAAACTTCTTCGGGTTCTGCGGTTACGATTGGCGTACCACAGGGCTCTATTCTTGGTCCATTTCTGTTTCTTGTATATATAAATGACTTACCTTATTACATAAGGGATACCCACGATATTGTTTTGTTTGCGGATGACACTTCACTTATATTTAAAGTGAAAAGGCAATTAGGTAAGTATGGCGAAGTGAACAATGCGATATCTAAAGTTGTACATTGGTTCACAGTTAACAATCTTCTTTTAAATGGTAATAAGATGAAATGTATTAGATTTTCAATGCCCAATGTTAGGCTAGTAGATTCCAATGTACAACTAAATAGATCTAAACTGGTTGAATCCACTGTCTTTTTAGGCATCACAATTGATAATAAATTACAATGGGGCCTTCATATTAAGAAACTGGCAAATAGGCTTAGTTCAGCAGCATTTGCAGTAAAAAAAATAAGAACATTAACAGATGTTGAAACGGCCCGAATAGTATATTTTAGCTATTTTAATAGTTTTATGTCTTATGGGATACTTCTTTGGGGAAATTCTGCACTTATAAATACCATATTTGTATTACAGAAAAGAGCTATTAGAGCTATTTATAATCTTAAAGTAAGGGATTCCCTCCGAGAAAAATTCAAAGAAATAAATATTTTAGCCTTCAGTTCTCAATACATTTGTGAGAATTTAATGTATGTTAAAAAAAATCTTCAACATCCAAATATACACATATACATATTATGTACATACATTTAAGTTAAGCTTATTACAAAATTGTACGTCTTAATAAAATGAGTGACTTTAGTTTTTCAACAAAAATAACTTTGCCTCTGTGGTCTAACGATTCAGGTGTTAGACTTGACTGCATGAGGTCCCGGGTTTGAATCCCACAATTCACTTTGTGATATAATGTCTTCGTTTAGTCTGTCCCTGGCTATGCCTCTGTCTACGTCTTCAAGGATATAGTCGCGAAGATACTTTTTTTAATAACTTAAACTTTCCTTATCTCTTACAGGGTATGACAATTTGAACTCTATGATTCTACTTACGTTAGTGGATTTGATAGTTCCATCGCCATAATATGTATATAAAACAACAAAGTGATACGAAGGTTAAGGTTACACAATATTCTCTAACTTAAACGTAAAAGCATTATCTCATAAAGCATAGTGCATTATTTAGCTAAAGTACAGTACATTATTGTGTTTAGCTATACCTAAACAATAGCTTTGTCTGGAATATTAGACACAGCTTGCGATCTTAAAGAACCGCTTAGGATGCGTAGGTGTCACAGAGCAATGTCATTTAAAGATTAATATTGTTCAATTATGGAAAATCTTTTTTAAAAATTTTATCACTTACATAAATTAAATAATAATTACTTTTAAATACATAACTTTATGCCGAGTTCCTTACGGGGTAAAAGTATCTTCACGCCCATATCCCCGAAGAGGTAGGCAGAGGTACAACCAAGGCACCCACGACTAGACGAAGACACCAAGTCCCACAATGTGATAGGTAGCAAGCCTATCGCCAACCGGGCACATTTCCAATCCCGACCAACATTTTTTTTTACTTAGAAAATTTTCTTTTTGTTGCCCGACCCGGGACCTCATGCAGTCAAGTCCAACACCCGGACCGCTAGACCACAGAGGTGATAAACGGGGTACGGAGTACTTTACGGAGTAAAGAGAATCAAATACAAAATGTCACGATCTTTACAGGCCTGCCGAGCTTTATTCATACAAATACGCTAGTTTTGGAGACTCCTGAGACAGCCTTTGGGTAAAATCCAGGAGATCGTGTCATTAAGCTAGGTATCCTCGGGTATCTACATCCATCCACATTATAATTCTGGTAAATCTGCTATGTCAGTCTTTCACCTGTCATTCTTTCCACAAAACCGGACCAAAGCAGCATGGTCTTTCTCATTTTTACACCATTCCCACTCTTTTACGGATTTTTCAGTTGCTAATGCGATCAGAGAGCGCTACATCACAAATTTTCCGTAGAGTTCTCATTTCGACCGCTTTTATCCTACTTTCATGCTTTTTCTGACATGCCTCACTTTTGCTTCCATACAACTATACGTTGGGATAAGTACAGAATTATGTAAACCGAGTCCTAGCACTCTGATTTTAAATTTCACTTCACCTCTTTTTAAAGTTGTTTACTTCATGCACACTATAGTAGGGGAGCCCACGATGCGAAATATGTAGTAACTCCAGCGTTATTGGGACCCATTCCACTTTATCGATTAAATAGTAAAAAAGGTCATGTAAGGTTTTTCTTTTTAGCGGTGCGTTAAGTGTCTAGAAGCTAAAATAGCAATCCCAGTCACTTGATCATAGCCGAACTCATAAGATATTAATAATATATATGCCTAATGTGTCTCTGATGACAGAAATATGTCAATCAGACAGATTGCTGTAATCGACAATTAACACATTTAACTTGGTTTTTGAAAGTTTCTGAACCTCCTGCTTTCGTACGTCTTGTTCAAATCATCAAAAAATTTAAGCATGCACTTATTGGCATGCAATAAGCCCGCCATACTTTAATCTGACACGCTCGAGTATATTTTCAAGCCAAAAAAAATTAGACAGACAACCCTACATGCACGTCTCTATGTACAGATTTGATACATAATGGAGATGCTCAACAATGGTATCTCCCATATCTTAATCTGACGCGCCTGAGTTAGTCCAAAAATCCCCTCTTGGGCTCCCCTACTACTATGATCTGTGTACACTTAGAAGAGTTTT
>NJDC01004099.1:37417-60553 GCA_002245475.1 Calephelis virginiensis
GTAAATATGATAATAAGTGGTAATTGAGAAAGGTTTTTTTGTTATGTGATACATAAATACACACGGCTCTATCGATTGCAAGACTACCAGACCGTGGTACAGCCCCATAGATATTATAGGTATATAAATACTACGTAATAAGAGGAGGGACTTCCATTGATATATAGCATATCCGAATTTGTAAAAAGTTTACTTGAAAAATTATAACCCGTACAATTTGAAAGTAAGTCTAAAGGCATTCAGATATAAAGCAACTAGTGTCATATGATTTGGGCGAATAAAAAACATAGCAAACTTATTTTTTTATATAAAAGTTGCGCTAAACTGGGTATATCCTTGTCCTGTTGACGGAATGTTATGATGCCTATTGTGCAACTCTACCCTACAGACATTTAATTATGACGCCAGGAGTAGCTAGTCCGATCCCTACTTGGGCAAGTTTCTGTACCGTACTCTACTACCAGTGGTCTAATTAATGATTACTTTAACCTTTGCTATGTATATTTTCTACGCTGTGAATGACACTGTAAACTAGGAATGTAACACAGCTAATTTTTTCGGAACAGAAGTCAGAAGTAGTGTCAAATGTAGTGGTAAAAGATAAAAGTTTTATTTAGGGCTAATGACAACAATATTAGTCAATTTTAATAATTATAATACAACATAAAAAAATTACATAGACGATGAAAAAAAATATGTTAGGAGAGCATTAGAGCAATTAACTTAATTTTAATAAATGAAGTTAATTGCTATCTAAACGAAAAAATGAAAACGAAGTTTCTTGATGCGATATGCGTAATTGTTGATGGAGACTGCTGCCACTATTTACTACACTTTGGTATCCGAATAAAACTTCTGAGTCAAGTGTCGGAACCGTAGCAGTGAAACCAATCGGAAGTTCCGACTTATTGGAATCGAAGTCAAGGCTCCTTAACATCACTACCCTGAAAGGCCTGCTACATACATCCGGAATCCTGTTTCGAAAATCCAAAACAAAGTGGCGCCCCATACAAATACACTCAAATTCCGTATGGAAAAATGCCTGACATGTGTCGCTGGTTCATAAATTTGTTTCGTTAGATTTTTTTTCGAATGTACGTGGCAGGCCTTTTGCGATCGGCAGACAAAGCTGCTAGGCATCTCGTAAGGGATTATCATACTCGAAAATCTTTATCTGTGTACAAAAACCGCACTGTATAGCATACTGTTCACGGCATATCCATAGTGATATTTCAAGGTTTAAAGGATAGCGCCCACTGTTGACGGGGAGAAGCGTGTCGGGCCGGAGCGCATCGCATTGCAAAGCACACTGATGCGGGCCAGACCGCATCGCACCGGCGGATTTTTGATATTCAATAGCAGAGTAGAGCAAACGAATAGAGGCCACTCGACGTTAAAATCGTCAAGTATGGAAAGTGGCGCCATCTAGTAGTTGTCATACGAATAGTCAAGTATGGAAAGTGGCGCTTCTAGGAGCTGTCGTACGAAACTTTAGCGATAAAATGCCATGAGTGCTCTATTCTTAATAGTGATAACGTGATCTTTATTCACTGTAGGCCGCATCGGGGAATGCGCGCGGGGTGCTTCGTGGAAATCTGCCGAGGAAAACTCCACGCCGAAGGGGCCCCGGCCCAGTGGGCGTTGCTCCATACCAAATGTATGCAAGCGATCTAGGCGGATTATTGCGCAACGATGAGCCCCGTCCCAGCCCGTCCTAATGGGTGCTATCCTTTAATCTACAACGACACAGGCGGCAGTGTGATATCCGCCTTAATAGTATACATTGTATTTGTACATTACGCAATTTCAACATTTTGCGCCCAGTACATTTTGCATATTCATTCCGATACTGAGCAGCATGATCAATGTTACAAAATAGCAAGCCATTCAGTACCAGCGTAATCGACGATTGACACAGTATTGATCCACCTGTTGCCCAAGTTGTTCCGCTTTGGAAACACGTCCTTTGAATACAACATTCCTATTGTTTATGCCAAGCTTTGATAAAGCCTATAGAAAACAAAAGAACTTGTGTATTGAACTCTTTCTATCCACGTTTTATTTAAACCTCTTGTAACGCTAAGTAGCCTTTGTATCTGTCAATATTAATAATATGCCAAAGTTCAGCTAAAACTCTTAATGGTGTGTCTTATTTGTGGTGTTCTGTATCTTTAAACATACGCCAGATTTGGACAACACAGATCAAATTATAGTTTATTTGTAAGTGTTTTACTCTATGGTTATACTCCTCATTTTTACCTCTTTGAAAAACTCATACGGGTGGTATGTAATTTGAGAAAATAGAGTATCTCTACCATCTTATCCTTAAATAAATACTATAGTATAATGTATGTCCCATTTTTATATTATCTCAGTCATATATTAAACGACAAAATTTGTATTTATATATGTATGTTATTCAATCACTTTTAAACGCGTAACCTTGGCAAAAACTTCTCCCACGATTTAATGGAGGAGGACGTAAGCTAGGTACTTTTAATCCTGGAACCTTGTTCTGACGCCTTATAGCAATATTATTTTAAGAATACATAAAAGCAAAATTATTTCGATAATACTGTAAAATGTAAATCAATATTATTTCAACAAGATAGCAACATAATTTTTATTATATTTGTGAAAAATAATATCAATTTATTAAAAAAAAACAATGTGAACAAACAGTATGCATCTAATGATCCGACTAAACTGGAAGTACCTTCAAGTAGGACAGCCTTTTGTAGGAAAAACTGACATGCTATGTTGATTAAAATTTATAATAAAATTCGACAAAATATCAGGGAACTACATATAAATTGCTTCAAACGAGTAATAACTAGGTGCCTTAAAGAAAAAGCATACTACAACATAGATATTTAGCAGACAAACACTTTCTAGCAGTAAAATCCAAGTAAAGTCATATGTGTGTGTGGTTTATTTATTTAAACATTTGAATTTATTTTATTTACTTTAAAACTATACAAATTGACATGAATATTTTTAATTACTATTTTGATATTATGTGCCTAACATTATTTCTTTGACATTAATCGCTAGCTTGTAATTATTTGTTGCTAAAATTGTTATTTAATCTAATTTAAATGTAATAATTTGTGGGGTAATTTAACGTCTTTTAAAATGGTAATATTATATTTGCATGTCAATAATAGGTATAGTAGTAAGCACTATGTATAGAATGTAAGACCTAAGATGTACATTACTAAAGGTAAATAAATAAACATAAACATATTATGTGAGCACAAGAAAAAAAAAATATTGCCCACGCAGTAAAACAGTTTTCAGGGTTAAAAGGTCAGAGTATGATTTTCAGAGATCCCGTTGATTAAAGGACTAATTAGTTTTGTAGCAATTGTAGTTTGTTACCCGAAATGTGTCGATGTAATCTTGTCTGGACACGATGACCAAACATTTGGGAGCATACATGATGCTGTGGTGGGTGATGTTGGCGACTGGCCTCGACGACTCCAATGACTCCTCGTCCTGGAAACAGAGATACATAAGATTTTACATATAATACTATCAAATAGAAGACTACTTAGTTGGTCGAAAGGCAAGGGTATAAGCGCAACTCCACCGACCAACCGCGAGGCTCGGGTTCGTTTCCCGACAGGGGCAACCATTTGTGTGATAAACACCCAGACCCGGAAATACAGATATCTAAATGTTGATCACATTTAGATAACTGCATTTCCAGGTCTGGGTGTTTATCAAGTGTATTTAAGTATTTCTTTGTATTCGACTTTCTTTTGGGTTATATTCAAATTGTGTTAGATTCAACATGTCCCGGAACATATTAATTTATTTTAGTAGCGATGCATTAAAAAAGTATCTTCATGCCCATATCTCTCAAGAAGTAGGCAGAGCATCATGACTAGCCGAAGACACTAAGTCCCACAATGTGATAAGTAACAAGCCTATCGCTAACGTGGCACAAATCCAATCCCGGGCAACGTTATTTTTATTAGAAAATTGAAAATATACATTTTCTAATTATTTTTTGCCCGACCTGGGAATCGAACCCGGGACCTCAAGAAGTCAAGTCCGACGCCCTACTGCTAGACCACAGAGACGACTAGTGATGTATTATCAAGTAATATGACCATTTTAGCAATATCATGTGGCAAAGAACTAGACGGTTTGCTAGTTGCTACAGATAAGAACATACAACCACATCATAGATTGATATCTACCGTACCGTACCGTAGTTCTGATTATTTGATATAATGAGAACTACTTGCTAATAAATTAATATTCAGTCAGTTTGTTTGTCAATAACACTATGCGGTAGTTTATGGCCCCATCTTCTTACCTATTCCTTCCCCTCTTCTCCAAAATGTCGAAGTGAATCATTAACATGAGCTGAGATTGCAAGTACGGTAGCCGGTCAGTTTATTCACTAAAGTCTAATTTCCTTCGAAATTCAAAGTCCACAGTAAAATTATCATATCGCTTTACGGCCAATATTAATAACCTATCTGAGATAAGAGATCAGAGAGACTCGCTGTTATTTGTCAATAACTTACAAAAATATCTTAGCAACAAACCTTTGGAAGGCGTATCCTTAACTGTAGATAGGATTTTAATATTGACTGTTAATGTCACTACGACGTCACAGCTGTTTCGAAATACGCTTTTATTATACAAAACCTATTTTCTAAAGCCTAGTAAAGGAGTCTAGACCCAGTGTATGAGTATGTAGAACAGCACAATAACCCGACTCCCGAAGGAGTTCATTATGCCCCCACACAACCTGTACCGCGACCGCAGCTCGCACTTTGCATATTTGATACGTCACTACAGTCATCATGATCACAAAATGATGTACATTATATTTGCGGTATCATTTTCCTATTGGTGACGGCTACTTTTTTTTAACTAGTTTTAACACGCGGCTAAGGCTTCGTATATTAGTTGTTTAGGTCTCCTACGGGAACCCGTTCCGGAATCTAATTAAAAAAGGAGCCCGTGTTTTTCTACATCTCCAGTATTAATTTATGCACTGTCTGCACACATCTACTTGTACTGCGCTGTGACAATAAAATACTAAGAAATCATAATATTCATGCGTGAAGCAAAAACTTTGGACCCCTTTTTACGAAAATTGCGAGGACGGAGGAGTATGAAATTTGGCACACTTATAGTTTATGTGTAGGAGAAGTGCAGAACGCTAATATTTTTCAATAACAATGCCTATAAACTGAATTAAACATTACACATTTGTATGGTGCATGTGACACACACACACACACACACACAAAAAGATGATAACGTTAAAAGATCACAGATAGCGCACAAACTTTATTCAAAAATTTTAGAAACAAAGTAGTTGGTCTTCATAAATGAGGATGGCGTTCTTATTAAAAAAATATATTAAAATACGACCATAATAAATTTTAATATCTTTTTGATAAAAACGCCATCTTCATTTCTCAAGACCAACTACTTTGTTTCTAATAACCCAAAAATTTACGACGTTCGATAAACTCCGTCACAACCTATATTTAGTGTAGCTAACAGCCGCACTCAGATTCGTTAATTAATATTTAATCTGTCATTATGACACAACTTTTTATTGAAAATTTCAACCTAATAACGGACTAAAAGACAATTGACGTCTCTGAGTACATTAGTAAGCCATTGCAATTGCGTCAGCTTTAAAACAAAAAAAAAATCTCATCCAAATTGGTGCATCCGTTCAAATGTTACGATGCCACAGACACACACACCTCTTTTCCATCAAGGGTTAAAATGCGCAACAATCAAAAGTCAGTCATAAGATTTTGTCGTAGCTTTAAGTCAATTTATGGGGATAGTGATGCTTTATGGTGGTCGTTTACATAGCCCTGGGGGGTGATTATGTATCTCAGTCGCCAACTCATAATAGAAAAGTGTACATCAAATAGCTATCAAACGACGTATTTTATATTTGCTATCTCCAGTGACCAACAGAAATACAATAGAGATAGCAAACAAATGACGTCGTTTGACAGCTATTTGATGTACACTTTTCCACGTTCAGTTGGCAACTGATACAACAGATACACAATCAGCACCCTGAACGTAATAACAGTATACAGTTTTATTGTTTTAAATAAATTATGCAGATTGTAATAAACAGCAACAAATAATTTGTTAAAACGAGTTTTAAAATGTTATGTATTTTTATTTTAGCACTTGCCCTGTGCTTGGGATAAATCTTATATATAAAATTCTCGTGTCATAATGTTAGTCTGCATACTCCTCCGAAACGGCTTGACCGATTCCTCTGAAATTTGGTAAGCATATTGGGTAGGTCTGAGAATCGGCTAACATCTATTTTTCATACCCCTAAGTGATAAGGGTGACTCACCCCAATTTTTTTAAATAAATCACATTAAAAATATAGCAGAACAACGTCTGCGGGGTCAGCTAGTTTTCTATAAATTTTAAAATTTAAAATGTTATGTTTGCACATCACATTTTTGTAGATAAAATTTGATACAATTAAATATTTTGTAACTACTTCTGAACACATATTCTATAGAGCGCCTCGTTGGTCGAGTGGCTAGCGTACACTGATAACTACACCGATCAACAGCGAGGCTCGGGTTCAATTCCCGACGGGGGCAGGCATTTGTGTGATGAATATTTAGATGTCTGCATTTCTGGGTCTGGGTGTTCATTAAATTTATTCTGGTATCTATTTAAGTATTTCCATGTATTAGTATCGTTGACTGACACCCATAACACAAGCATATAATTTGCTTACTTTAGGGTTAGATTCAATTTGTGTAACTTGTTCAGGGATATTTATTTATTATTATTATTTAATTCTTTTTTAATTTTAACCCCCGTCAGAAAAAGAGGGATATTATTAATTTTGAAGCGTCTGTGTGTGTTTGTCTATCTGTAGCATCATAGCATTTGAGTGGACGATTTCTTTAATCTGACGTAGTAGAGATAGTTATTTGCTACATGTTAATTATGTAGGGGCGATTGATGTTTTTGATTATTTTAGTGTTATATTTACAACTTTTCTAACACCAGATAAAGACCTGTGTGGTATCCATTATGTACCGCGGCATGATAACTGCAACTCTCAAAGGAGTTCACTCCCTCCACACAACCTGTCAGATGGAGCGCGCTTTGCATATTTCATACTACACTCCCAACATACCTACTGATTTACAAACGTGCTAGCCAAACCGGCGAACTTCGTATCGCTTGACATTAGCAGCTACTAACAGTTTGTGAGGATAAAGGCATTGCAATTTTCCTGGTTTCGCTTTTTATTAAAACTTCCTCCTATCAATAAATAACAAAATAAATAGCATAAGCGAAATTGGTCCATTTCTTCATCACATATGAATGACCACTCGTTCTATTCTTTCCATAGTCGGCTCTAGGTAAATTTCTATTTTTTGTAACAAAAAACATTTGTACACTTTCACAGTGAATGTATTTTTGTAGTATGTATGTATGTAGTATGGGTGGAATTTCCACAAATTCAGTCTTCATTTACAAATGCTTTCCTCATACATACTATCTGAATAATAAATTTAGACAAAATTGGTTTAGTAATTTGAATTTAATTTAATAGATAATTTAGTTAGTATTTACATACGTTTGAATATGAGTTCTGTTCTATAATACGGATTTAAAATCCGGGTGAAACAGCTTGTAAAATGTGTCTTCTGATTTAGATTATAGGCACTAATTCGCTCACGAAAGAATTTCTTGACGTAAGATCCCGTAGCGAAATTATGAAAAAAAATATGTATATATCTCCATACAAGTCAGCTTAAATTTAATTTCGTACGGAAAATTAGTGACGTGTGCGACAGGTTGATAGATTTGTTAGGATTTGTTGCGCTCGAATTTTTTTTAATAATAACAAAATTCGGAATGTATGTAGCGGGCCTATAGAACTATGCCTGTAAGGTTATTTTTAAATCTCGATTTTATGCAAATTGGAAATTGGAATCGGCAATTTTCGATACTATTTCTTGAACACAATACTGGCTGATTACCTACTATCATTTAGTTTAAAAAATTCAACAAATCCGATTAAATAGAATGTTATAAACTAAATGTTATTATCGCCTCTGTGTCCTAGCGGTCCGGGTGTTGGACTTGACTGCATGAGGTCCCGGGTTCGAATCCCGGGTCGGCCAACAAAAAGAAAATTGGATTTTTCCAATTTTCTAATTAAATTAAAATGTTGGTCGGGATTGGAAATGTGCCTGGTTGGCGATAGGCTTGCCACCTATCACATTATGGGACTTAGTGTCTTCGGCTAGTCGTGGGTGCCTTGGTTGTACCTCTGCCTACCTCTTCGGGGATATGGGCGTAAAGATACTTTTTTTTTAAATGTTAGTATCCGTTAGTATTGTGTTCAAAGAGAATTTAAAAACACATATCTGATTCCAATTTGCACGAAATCGAGATTCAATAGTAATCCTGCTGACGTACCTAATAAGTTGTTACTATTATACATATTGCCATTCAACACTCGGCGAGGATCTAAACGGTTCACTTATTATGCCTAATATTATCGTACATTATATCGGTCGCCACACATTGAAACTTATTAGTCATTCATTGTGCTTCACTATTTCAATCAAATGGAATGGTTCCCATATTGCCATTCAACACTCGGCGAGGATCTAAACGGGTCACTTATTATGCCTAATATTATCGTACATTATATCGGTCGCCACACATTGAAACTTATTAGTCATTCATTGTGCTTCACTATTTCAATCAAATGGAATGGTTCCCCAGGCGTTACTTTGCTGGAGGAATGTTTCCCCGTTCTAAATAACCTAACACACTTTACCAGTAAATTAGCTAGCACCGTGCCCCGTTTTTAGGGTTCCGTTATAAAATGCCGCCAATAAAATATATAACACGGATTTCTTAAAAATAGCGCTATTCGAAATGTCACGTACAGAAGTACTATTTAAATTATGCGCTTCGGCTATATTCGCCAAGTTTCGGAAATCCGAATGTCTTTTAAAGATATCTATATAGAGTTGTTATTACATAATTAATCATTTCGCTTACAATTAGATTAGGTCAGCCAATTTAAAAATAAAAGTATAAAGTGTAAAAAATGTAAAGCTGAAGCACATAATTTAAATAGTAGCACTGTAATTGACTTATGATTTAGGTACGAATTATCTAAAAAACTTCGATCATTTAGGGAAAAATATATTTTTTTCCTTCTAGGATAAAATTAGTAAAACCCAATTCATAACAATATAACTGTGCAATAATGTATACAAAACTAGCTGTTTCCCCGCGACTTCGTCAGCGTAGAATAGTTTCGATTTTAATATAAACTTTCATTCCCAATTATAGTCCTTTCGGGTCTTTAAAAAACCCAGCCTATAATTAAACTGAGATATTTAGCTATATGCATATCCAATTCCAAAATTTCAAAATCAATTTAGCGGTTTAGCCGTGAAAGAGCAACATAAAGATAGCCTTTTGCATTTATAATATTATTGTGAGAATAATGTATGTATACGGTAGATTCCATTCGCGGAAGAAAAAGGTTAACACTTGTTGTTATCCAAAAAAAAATTAACTCAGTGAATTTTTTATGTCTATTTTATTTATAACTAGCTGCTACCCGCGGCTTCGCCCGCGTAGTCAAGTTATTGAATATTTAGCTCTCCAACGCTGCCCGTTAAAACTTTAAAATAAAAAGTTTTCTTTTCTAATTTCACCTAAGGTAAATAGTAGAAATACGTTATTGTCTCGACAATTCTATCTGCACTTCGGCAAATACTGTGAAATAAAACTGTATGTCATTGTGGGACTTAGTGTCTTCGGCTAGTCGTGGGTCCCATGGTTGTGCAGTTAGGCAGAACAGAACGCAGAACGGAGATATCTTTGGAAATCACAGTTAGAAATTCCAGCAACAGAATTTTGAGCATTGAAGGTTGCCAAAAATAATTCAGGCCAAAATTACTACCAACAATGGTAACTTGACATCAAAATATCGGGATACTCCAGGTGGCATGAGCGGTCACTCTAGGTGTCAGGTACATGAAAATTAAATATAGTTTAAAGTGAAAGAAAGTTTTTTTATTATGTTCCGACTCAACAGCAAGCTCATTTTTATTCTCTGTCTTATTGCTGCGCGAAAGTCGCAGCCGTTTTGCAGCGGCAGCCTGCCGAGAAACTTGTGATCATTTTCTCAGCATTTTTATTTATAAGTATGTAATATATTATTATTTTCGCAAGAATGTAATTGGAAAACTAAATGTATAACTATACGATAAGAGTCTATCCACGGTCAAAGAATTACTCTAAAATACTACAAAATCAAATAATGTATCTATTTAGATATGGAAATTAATAAATATAAATAAACTAAAACAAAACTTATTCACCTAAAAAGTATTATTATAAAAATAATATAAAAAGTAGTACGCTGAGTAAAACTGTTCCGTAAGGAGCTGACCACGCGTCTAGGCCACGCGGTCGGTGGACTGTAGTTACAAATCCTTTTATTCTTATTTATGACTGTAGTGTTCTTTGGCCTAGCAGCATAGTATCTTGCAGACTTAAAACTGGGACCACCGCGACCTCTCATGACAACTTGCCGGCTTTGCACATCTGTGCGCGCAGTACTCGATCATTTGATGTTATTTTAAAAGTGTGATATCCCCTATGATAGTTATTTAAATCGAATGATGTATAGAGCAATTTTGTTTCATATTAAATATTTGTAAAGAATAACATACCTACTTATTTCAATAAGGATTAATATCATGTTTATAAAAACAGCTTCATAAGTAATGCATTATTTCAAAACAAATTTGGTTAGCATAAAAGAGGGCACTTTTTTAGAACTTTCAAAGGGAAACAATTCCGTCAAACAGGATTATTACGAAACTTGAACAGTTTACGCAGCGCACAAAGCGGTAATTAGGGCAAACAATCCCCGAATTTGATTAGTGCTCTGCTCCTGTTGGTCTTAGGATGATGATATCTACTTGCCTTCAGCTTTCCTCGATAAATGGGCTATGTAAAACTGAAAGATTTTTTTAATCGGACCCTACTGGATCGAATTCTGATATTAGCGCGTTCAAGCAAACAAACAAACTCTTCAGCTTTATAATATTAGTATGAACCGATTCTGTGATATACTTGACCTTACACAGTAAATGTGGGAGAATATCCTGGCATAATGATGTGTCTCCCTACTCCAAACAACATCATTTGAAAACAATTACTGTACATGCGTATGTTGCTTAAAAATCTTCGAGATTCATCAGAATCGTACAATAAAAGAGACAAACGGCTCAGCTGGTTCACCAAGCAAAGGTGATAATACTTTACCATTAGCACAACCCTGCGTTTCATCTTTGAATTTTAAGGCTTCACAATGCTGCTATTTTTTATTCATTTGTGCAATTAAAATAAAAGGAGGATTTTCATACTGTTACGTATGGTCATAATCGAATCCCGCAGTAAGAAAACCATTAAAATTAAACCAACCGAAAATGCTTCTACGTTAAGCTTGATGCTGCGTTCTAGCTGATCTTCTGTCTTGCGTCTATGTAAATGTCTCCAAACCCTTCAAAGACTGTTGGCGGACAGCCCGTTCTGCAAGTACTTTATTTCCAGATAAAAATTATCCTATGTTTGCTCTCCGGCTCCTTAACTACCCCTATACTAATTTTCGTTCAGATTGGTCAGACCAAACAAACAAATGAACTTTCGGATTTATAATTTTATAATGATAGTGGAATAGTGGAAAGTGGAAAGTATTTTCTATCACTTTCATCTTCAGAGCTTTTACATAATGTTCATAACAAATACCTACCGAACTAACTAAAATGTATCGAATGCTCTAACTATTAAAAGATTTAAACTCTTGGAGAATTGGTACTGTTTGTACGTGAGCTAATAATTAAGAGTTTCCATCATCACACAGCATCATGAATTGACCATAGTCGAATGTTAGCATGTTATTATAATCCACAAAAACACTATTCTTCCTATGAAATTATTAGAATTTACCGCGATTTCCCTAGGATCCCAACATCAGTTCATGAGACGAACTTTGAAGTATACCCTTTCAAACAAAGAAACAATTTTCGAAATCAGTCCAGGGGTCTTCGAGTAATCGCGTAACATACAAAATAAAAACGTACAGGCGAATTGATAACCCCCTCCTTTTTCAAGTCGGTTAAAAAGTATCCTATGTTACTCTCCGGCTCCTAAACTACCCCTATACCAATTTTCGTTCAGATCGGTCCAGGGGATAGACCATGAAGAAGGAACAAACAAACAAACAAACTTTCGAATTTATAATATTACTGGGATTACACTGGGGTCGAGTGGTCAAATGTTATCATCGACTGCATGAAATCTTCGATTCCATTCCCGGATAGCCTAAAATGTTTTTTTTTTAATTTTATAACAACTCTAACTTGGCCCGGGACTGGTTATGTGCCTGTAGCAATAGGTTTGCCACCTTCCACGTTATGGGACTAAATACATTCGGCTAATCGTGGGTGTCCTGGTGGTAAGCTGTTAAGTCTTCGGGGATACAGCTTGAACATTTTTTTTTTTATATAAACAAGGAGGCAAACAAGCAAGTGGTTCACCTGACGGAAAATGATCACCGCTGCCCACGGACATCCGCAACATCAGGAGAATCACAGATGCGTTGCCGACCTGTAAGGAATGAGTACGCTGTTTTCTTGAAGGTTCCTAAGTCATAATCGTTTGGGAATACCGCCCTCGGTAACTGATTCCACAAAGGTATTGTGGTAAGTAATGTCTTCAGAATCGCACAGTTGTAAATCGCCACGCGTCAAGTAAAGATGACAGGCGATACTTTAAACTCTGACGCGATGTTCAAATGTGGAAATCAGCGGCTGGAATTAAACCAAACAACGCCCCAGAGCATTCCTCATGATAGAAGCGGTAGAAAACACTGAGTGACCCAACATTTCTACGCAAAAAAACATACAAATATTCGTAAAATCTTAGAACCCACTGATTTAATGAATTAGCGGACCCTGCTTCTAAACCATTCCCTAAGCCTATCGAATGACGACAATCACAAGAGGAAGTCCGTCGGCCGTGGGATAACAATAAAAAATGTAAAACATCAGTTGCGTCACCGTGACATATGCGAGAGCGAAATACCAATAAGGGCTTAACGTGGTGAATTACCATTGGCTTATTTTTGTTTCATAAGCTTCTTTGTACCCTTTAATTTAAAATATTTAAATAAACACTGACATTTTTTCTATCTATATATCTATAAAAATCAATGCCACTTTTCGTTGTAATTTTTTAACTCAAGAACGGGCCCAACAATCCGAATCAAATGTTTAGGCTTTGTTCGGACTATTAAGTGGCTGGTTTATGTGAAGTTTGCATAAAGTCGGTCGAGCGGTTCTTCATTTATCACATTTTTGTAACAAATGAATTCAATAAAATGATCCGCCATTTTGTTAATGGGTAATTTTCAGTGAAATCGAAACTTTTATCAGATGGGGATTGTGCCGTCATATTGAAACTTTTTTCAGTTGTTTTTTCTTTTTTGTTGTGTTTTTTCATGCGGTCATATACCTATGTAGTGTAGCGAAGCACGTACCGGGCCGCTAGTTACTAACATTTTTTTAATAGCTACATACTAAACCAGATATGGACATTGAAATCAACTTAGTTTTTTTTTTAAATCTGAAACTTGTATAAAGGCTCTATACGCTACAAATATGCCGAATCGTGCTAACAAATATTTAAAATTATGCCTTTGAAAACGGATAATTAACAATAGCTCCATGTGTACTTCCTATACCTATCCTGCCTGGAGCTCGCTTTTCAAATTTATTCTACTAAAGCGGACGCCCGTAGAGAGAGAGAGAGAGAGAGAGAGAGAGAGAGACAGAGACAGAGACAGAGACAGAGACAGAGAGAGAGAGAGAGAGAGAGAGAGAGAGAGAGAGAGAGTAAAGATAAAGTGACCTTGTCAAGGTCATTTCAAACTGAATTTACCACAGTTTAGACCAACATAAAATAAAACATAACACAAATTAAAGTGCAGTGTGCAAAATCTAGTCAGTGCGATGACGATTTGTAATTTGTAGTTTTAAGATATCTTACATAAATGATAAATGTCACTTGTTCAATTCAAATTTAGTATTCATAGTTAAGACAGGACAACGTCTGTTGGTTCAGCTAGTTTATGGATAATAACCATAAAATAATATAATAATATAATCTGTGGTCTAGCGATCCGACGTCGAACTTGACTTCTTGAGGTCCCGGGTTCGATCCCCGGGTCGGGCAGCAAAAAATAGAAAATATATATTTTAATTTTTTATTAAACTTAACGTTGCCCGGGATTGGATATTTGCACGATACGCGATAGGCATGCCACTTATCACATTGCAGGACTAAATGTCTTCGACTAGTCGAGGGTGCCCTGGTTGTATCCTGCCTACCCCTAGGCGTATCGGCGTCGAGATACTGAAGATACTGTTTTGAGGGCGAAGCCGCACGCAACATCGCGCAAAAACTACTTAGGCCTTTAATAGTGTAAAACTTACAACAAAATCAGCTATTTCCGATTGCAACACCAGAAGCATACCTAACACGTATACATATATTAAAATAAAACGATGGATAATGAATATTTCGATTTAGCGATATGGTCTATAACCGCTTGCAAATTCTACCGATCAACCACCGCCAAGCATGCAAAGTAGGGCTTCTTTGATAAACAAATGCGGACCTTAATGGTCTGGTAGCCTGCCGCTTATAAACATCCTGTGAAGATCGCATGCGTGTGTTTATACAACGTTTATGTATACGCAAGCAATAATGGATAATGAGAGAAACTCGTACCTACAAGAGTGCCTAAATTTAGTTAAAAATAATATCGGTACGCTATTAAGCAGCATGTGTTTTATTTTTCATTAGCTGTTGCCTGCGCCTTAGCCGGCGTTTTCACAGGAACCTATTGTGCGATCGCGATTAAAAGTAACCTATATGTTAATCCAGGTCATAATCTATCTGCGTTCCAAATTTCAGACAAATCCGTTTAGCTATTCGAGCGCAAAAAGGGTAATAAACATCTATTACATACATACATACTTACGTAACAGTGATTTGGTGTTAGATGTTAAAAATGACTCTCGTCTGAATTCCAGGCGGCAGGTTGACAACGCACCTCTAATATCTTCGGAGCTCAAAAGTGACGTACATTTCTATCCCCCGTATTTGACGTGTTGCAGTACGGAGGATAAGGTAGCCAGTAAACTCACTTTTGCCGGTGGTCTGGCATCAAGACTTCAGGTTGGCAACGCACCATTACCACCTTTGGTGTCTCTAGGCGGCGTGAATTTCTTACCATCAGGAAATCCGTCTGCTTGTTTGCCTTCCATTATCATAAAAAAACATCACAGTCTACTCGCCTTGTTGTTTTATAAAAGACTAGCGGCCCGCCCCTGCTTCGGGCATAGAATGCGGGTATAAAATAGACATTTAACCTTCCTCTTCAATCACTAATCTATTAAAAAAACCACATCAAAATCCGTTGCGTAGAAGATTTAAGCATACAAAGAGACATAGGGACAGAGGAAGCTACTTTCTTTTATACTATGTAATATATAGACATACAGTCAAGGTCACCCGATGGTCAGCAACACTAGGGACATTACATATTATGTGATACCGACTTTTGAAAAATCGTTACAAACGTATTTTTAAGGTTCCTGTCTTCCAGCTAACGTCTGTAACGTCCAGCTAGCTACAACAGAACATTTTACATGGAGTTTCCATAAGGAATCACAACTTATCGGTGTTCTCCACCTGGTTGTTAACACCAGCACGCTTCACATTATTGGAGCGGTTTTATAATTGACAAATACGATGCGCTACCGGACATGATAGCAAATTGATTAATTTGTTTGTAAATTTTATCGGGATAATATCGACTTCTAATCCAAAAAAAAATGTTCTGATTAGGCCAAGTGGCTTCGGAGCCTATTAAATACAAACAAACCAACAGTCAAAACTTTCCTCTTTATTATAGTACAGCATAGTTCTATTACCAGAGTGTAGATAGGCCGGATCGTTAGGGACATACACTCGTAAACTCAAGCAGCGACGGCGAAAAAGAACTATAAAATTTTGTTTATTATTGCCCGAATAATCTCTCAACAATATAGTCGGACTGATACGCTCCTGCTTTTTGGAGTCACTTAAAGCGAAAGCTTATCTCTAAAGTAGAACTTATGACCCGACAAAATATATAGTATAAAAAAAGGTTGCTTATCGCTGTCTTTCTGCAGTCTTTCCCTACGCATGCTTAGATCTTCAAAACTACGCAACGGATTATAATGGGTTTTTTTATAGATAGTGATTCAAGAGGAAGGTTTATATTATAATAATAGAAGATTGTCGAGCCGTGCGAAGCTGGGACGGGCTGATAGTATCTTACAAACCTGCAGTGTATCAGTAGTCAGTACCGCAGAATCTATATCAGGTAATGTAAACCTTGGCTGCAGCCAGCTATTGTTCTGTAATAGCTAGAGCACGAATGTATTGAGGGCACGACTTAGGACTCGTCCCAACCACAAGTGCCCCTCTTTTGTATGTTACTTGGCGACCGATAAACTTATTTGCATTAGACGAGTTGCTATGAACTAATTTCTTATGTAAATTAACTAGATGTGGCTGTCGGTTACGCCCGCGTTTTCTAGTTATATAGCTTTTACGAGAAAACCCGGTTAGTTATCCTTTTAATATTATAAATGCGAAAGTTTGAATATTTGGTTGTTACTTCTTCACGCAAAAACTGCTGAACCGGTTTTGATGAACTTTGGCACACAAATAGAGGGTAACTTGGATTAACACATAGGATAGTTTTTATCTCGAAACAATGTTCCTGTGGGACCACGCGGGCAACGCCACGGGCAATAGCTAGTTAAGATAATAATTTTGTTTGAACGCCGCGTTGGTCGAGTGGCTAGTGTACACTGATAACTACACCGATCAACAGCGAGGCTCGGGTTCAATTCCCGACGGGGGCAGGCATTTGTGTGATGAACATTTAGATGTCTGCCTTTCCCGGTTTGGGTGTTTATTAAATTTATTCTGGTATCTATTTAAGTATTTCCATGTATTAGTATCGTTGACTAACACCCACAACAAGCATAAAATTTGCTTACTTTGAAGTCAGATTCAATATGTGTAACTTGTCCAGGAAAAAAATCTTGATTAACACCAAGTCAACTTTTAAACAAAAAAAATCCACCTCGCTTTCGGCCTATCCCTTCAATATGCCACAGACAGACACACAGAGACTCGTCAAACTTATAGCACCCATATATTTCAGTTGGGGGTTAAAAAGTCTATGGTTTTCCGTTCTCCTATTTCGCATACTCTTTTTATATAAACACTCCGGTTTCGGAAACTCTTGACACCATCCTCGGATAATATCCGAGCGATTTGATCGTGGAATGTCATCCTAGGTCTCCCAGGGTACCTACATCCATTCACATTCACACTGTGTATCTGCTTTATCACTATATCATCTATGATACTTTCCACATGATTGAACTAGCAAATATATTAGCATTTATAATATTATCGCAAGGATGGATAGTACCTTAACATTAATTTCGTAGGTACTATAACGCAATGCTTCTCATATTATTAAAAAAACATCAGACGACTTCCAAAATCAAGATTATTTATATCGTTAAAGTAATGAAAGGGCCAATAGCAAATAAGCAAGTTAATCGACCAATAATAGCGTAAGATATTACCAATTAACTGTCCAAACCTTCGACGTGTATACATAGAGTACGAAATATGGATATGGTAATAATTTTACTTTTTAGTGACAACACCGGCTGGTACCTTGCGTGCTGTCGGTCGCTCGACTTGTTCATCGTTCTTAATCATCTATGTACGTACCTACACAATAAAATAGTGAAAAAAGCTATGTCTGTGCATGGAAGACATTTCATTTAACTGGTTTACCAACGCTTGAACATTAAACAAAATTCACGCCCATGCCCTCGAAGGTAGGCATAATCCCGGTAGGCAGAGGTACAACCAGGGCATTCACGACTAGCTGATGACACAAACGCACTCAGAGACGTCAACTGTCTTTTGGTCATAATTTTCTATGATTTCTATACAAAATTTTGAATAGTTAAAGTAAAGAATCTTATATTAGTTAGTAGTTAATTTGCCCCTTTCTGGGATCGGCTACGGCGACTTTTTGGCCATTCTGCCATATATTCGGCATTAATTAATTCTTATACAGTCATTAGTCACTATTTACAAAGTCATGCCAGGGTCTTGAGTAAAGCGGTGGTCACCTTACTGAAGCTCACTTTGTGAGATTAGGCGGCAACGAGGAAATACACGGTACACTAATTTTTTCATACATATTTTACTTGTGCACTTTAACTGAACAAAATTGAAGTAACTCCCACCTAAATCAAATAATTTTACTCATAAATTACACCAAATTCAATAATTACGAAAAAATACGACCATCTTCATTCACGATGGCGCTAAAACATTACATTTCAGTATATTCATGCCAGGCAGACTTCAACCATGGCACCCACGACTAGCAGAAGACACTAAATCCCACATTGTCATAGGTGCTAAGTCTATCGCGGATCGTCAACCGGGCACGAATACCATTCCAGGTAACATTGTTTTAATAAAATTGAAATAACGCATTTATTTATTTCTTGTTGCCGGACCCGGGGTTCGCATCAGTGACGTCGTGAAGTAATATTGAATATAATAATAAATAAAGTGGCACTTTCATAATTTCTTAACTAAAACAGACTTGATTTAGGACGATGTGTGTAGGAAATGGAAAAAAAAAACAGAAAACCTGAAGGTAAGAAAACTCGCCGTCTATTGACACAAAACCTAACCTGTTAATTAGGTATCGTATATGACCTGGACATTAATTAGTTCCTACATTAATAAAGTAGCCTACAACTAAGAGGATGGAATGCGACAATGGCGGAGATTCTGCTGTTCACAAACTTATCTTAGATGCCTGCTGTCTTTTTCAAACGAAAGAAAAAAAAAGGGGCCGGGACACTTTAGACATGTCAGATTAGTCCGGACGTGTCAAATCGAAATTTTTTTTATCAACTTTTCCGAGAAAGATTAAACGTCTGTAGGAATGATGTTTACGGGCTAATTTGAGAGCACTTAAAGTGTTTTGTCTCTTTCTATTGCTCTCATGGAAACAAAATAGCGATAATTTAAAATTAGTTTAGTGAGTGCGCAATAAAATCAACACCAACATACTTTCCCAAAATCCTGAAGCAAAAAATGTTGTGAATTTAAATCATTTTTTCTAATGAAATGAAGTTCATACGTGACTTTTTATAAATTAAACAATCTTTTGAATTTCATAGACAATTTATATTATTATTAAAAGAAGTTATTTACGTTTTCTGTTAAAATTCTTGGTTGCTCTTTCGTAACTAATAATACAAAAAGACGTGTTTGTTGAGATATGATTAAAAATAATTTAGCCTTTTTAAATTCTATGTTTATTTAATATGTACAGTCCTTGGAATAAGTTTAATATTTATGCAAATTATTTGGATCATAAATTTCATGACAATGTAAGTGCCTCATCCTATTAATATTATAAACGCAAAAGTTTGTATGTTTGTTTATTTGTTTGTCTCCTCCTTCACGCAAAAACTACTGAACCGCTTTTCATGAAATTTAGCATACAGAGAGGGTGACTTGGAATAACACATAGGATAGTTTTCATCTTGAAAACGTTCCTGTGGGACTGTTAACGCGGGCAACAGCTAGTAAGTCATAAGAAATAAATACCTAGGCAGGCAATATCAAAACTATTTAAACTAAACAATAATATATTTTGTAAAATATATATTTTTAAAAACAGTACAAGTGTAACGTGTTTTTTATTGATTTTTTCATTTGACTATTTGTGACATTGACTATATTAAAATACCAGATCCATTTAAGTTTGCCGCATGCATGATTGGCCCAAACATTTCAAGAACAATATTCCGCTCTAGCCACAAGGCCAATGACCTGCCAAATACCAATACAACCGAATCAAATAAATGGACTCCAAAATAGGCCGACCACATTTTTATGTTTACCTATTTTTCATACCGATAGATTTACGAGTGCATACACTTTGAAATATTGCTAGCATTTCATATACTATCGTCTATTATAGAGACTTTGTACTATCTACATATTGACGTATTTATATAGGTGGTTATATAGACTCGTCAGTGTCGGCAGGTCTGAAACTACAAGAAATGCGAAAATCTCCGTGTATAAGGCAGTATTATTCACCGATCAAATTCGCATCAGTGAGATCACAGGAAGAGGGAGATTCAAATACGTGATTGGTTCGATCATATGGAAAAAATGGCTGATGAAAGATTGATCAATGATATACAGACATACAATGCGTATGTGAATTGTCGGGTTCCCGGAGACACCTAGATTTACATTCCAAATAGCTCGAGCAACTAGGTATATTAGGGCGGCGACAAGAGTTCAAAATGTTTGTAATTATCCTAACATTAAAAATAAATCGCCTCGGTGATCTAGCGGTCCAGGTGTAGGACTTGACTTCGTGAGGTCCGGGCTCGATTTCCGGATATATGTGTGTGTGTGTTTTTTTCTTCCAATTGTCTAATAAGAAAAAAATGTTGCTCGGGATTGGATATATCTGCCCGGATAGCGATAGGCTTGCCAACCTATCACATTGTGGGACTTAGTATCTTCGGCTAGTCGTTGAGTGACCTGGCTGTGCTTCTACCTACCTCTTCGGGGATATGGTCGTGAAGATACTTTACTTTTTTTTTTAAATCAATAATCCTCGATATAGTGGTAACCGAAGAACCACATCGATCGCGTCATTTCAAAACAAAAAATATTATTGGGATAATATTAAAACTTTGGTTATTAATTCAGCTTTGTCGTTTTTGTCGGGTCGCAAGGTTGTAACTATCATATGGGTGGAAATCTTTATCTCAATGAATGTTAAAATCTTTTGATTAATTATTCATATCGAAAAGTATATAATATAAAAACAAAAAAGGTGTGTGTGCGATTCACACACGATAGAAGTGAATCTTCAGTAAATCGACTAAAGAATGAGATGAATATATATTTGTGTCTCTTACCTGCAAAATAATGCGATGAATACATATTTGTGTCTCTTACCTGTCGTTTTTCCGTTGCACCCGTTTTGAAATCACAACGATTCTAAAGAAGTTTCACTTCGAAAACCGCGTCGAAGTCGATGAATCCGTTCAACAGTTATGATGCCGCAGACAGGCAATCAGAGACAATCATAACCAGAGATACTTCAAACTTATAATACACATACATAAAACAGAGAAAACTAGACAAGTCTGCCGAAAACGTGATATTTGGCACTTATTGCGCTCTGCCAACGGCACAAAGGACAAGGTTTTACACCTTTAGTGTTACTCTTGAAGTTCCATTCATGCAATATTGGAAATTGGAATCGAGAATGTCATATAGGTACTCTTGAACACAATACTAGCGAAACATTGACATTTAGTTAATAGTAAATAATAACTGAATTTGCCGGATTTGTTGAATTTATTTGTAACTAGTGGTTGCCCATTGGTCGAAATTCGACCATAATAAATTTTAATATCTTGTTGATAAGAACGCCATCTTCAATTCTCAAGACCAACTACTTTGTTTCCAAACTTTTTAGCGCGCCATCTGTGATCTTTCATCGTTATCATTAATACATTTGTTTGTGTGTGTCAAATGCATGGTAATGTGGGTAAAGTTTCATTTATTTATTTAATGTACTTTATAAACATTATCAGTAAAAAATATTAGCGCTCTGCACTTCTCCTACACATAAACTATACGTGTGCCAAATTTTATGCTCCTGCGTCCGCGCAATTTTCGTAAAAAGGGGTCCAACGTTTTGGCATCACGTATTAATATATAGATTACATGTTAATAATCCGCTATTACTGTGTTCAAAACTACCTAAAATGACATATACGATTCCAATTTCCAATTCGCATGATATCGAGATACAAATGAAACCTTACTTGTCCATATGTGTACGTATTATTTTAATCCTACTAACTGTAATCTTACTACGCCAAACCCTAATTTTATTGTTCATTCAATGAGGTTGAGCTAACCCACTGTATTATTATTACATTTTGCCGCGACATATAATATCATTAATTTTAGCGCCAACACAAATTGCATGTTAGATAATATCAAGTTGGGTGCTAAAATTCACCGCTTACGTCTGCAATTCGATATCAAAAGGAAATTTCTTTTTTCTCCAACACAATCGGCTTACATTTTTTTAAATTTATAAATGCAGTTCTACTCGTCACTAAAATAATTAGCATAATATATAGAATAATAGCATTAGGAACAGATCTTTTCCGCCTCACTACAAAAAAAACTAGAGTCCTGTTTGATTAATAATTTGTTTGTTATCTACTATCTGCTCCGGCGAACTTCATTCCACCTGATCAGTTTATATGGGAAAAATCGAAATGTTATTTTTCCTACTTTCCTTGCAGTCAACGAAACCGTCTACTTACTAGTTCTAAACTATCACTTCATCAAGTTTCAGCCAAATCGTAAAAGGCGAGCATAGGCTTACGCTCACTAACACCGTGACATCTGACTAGGTGGTAGAGTCTCGCAATGACTCGTCCGCATTGGTACCACCGCCTTACCTATTCCTGCCGCCATAATGTCAGCGCTTGCCGTTGACGTGTTCCGGTTCGGAGATTAAGGTAGCCTATAAACTTACTTTTGCTCGAGGCCTAACATCCCGGCCTAAGGTTGGCAGCGCACCATTTCTACCGTTGGTGCCTCTAGGCGGCGTGAATTTCTTACCATCAGGAAATCAGTCTGCTTATTTGACTTCCAATATCATTTAAAAAATCGGTTTAGCCGTTCTTGAACTATAAGTAGTGTAACTAACACGACTTCCTTTTATATATATGTATATATACATACACACACACACACACACACACATACTCACTCACACACTCACTAACTCACTCACTCACTCACTCACTCACACAC
>NJDC01004099.1:60628-70682 GCA_002245475.1 Calephelis virginiensis
ACACACACACACACACACACACACACACACACACACACCGTATAGTTCCCGTTTTTCTCGGTCATTGCATCAGGCCAGAACGGATGAGAAAATGAGACGGAGAATGAAAAAAATATCCTTGATACGACATACTACTTATTCTAATGTTCCATATAAAGCTCTCCAACTTATCCAACGCATACGGCTAGTTTCCAAACTTTTCAGTTGTTACTTGTTAAACTGTGGAACTTCTGTAGAACTGGAAAGTTGAAGTCTTTTCAAAGAAGAGTACATAAAGAGCAGTACCTTCTTTTGTTTAAAAGGATGAAGTTACAAAATGTAGAGTGTACATCTCGTTAATTGGAAAAATGTATTACGATTATTCGTAAAGTATAGTAAAATAAAATATTTCTAGTTGTTCTGGCGTATTTAGTTCCAGATGTTTATTTTGTGTGAGATAAAAAAATTGTTTTTTCCTAGTTTCCTAGCATTTTTCACATTTTCTTATGTTTTAAACTTTCTCGGGATTTTGTTACACAGTTAAAAATTTAGCCAAGTTATGCGCTTTCATAAATTTCGGCGATTAATTTTTACTAGTAGTCTAAGAGCCGGTGGAAGATCGACCTTCACCGATCTGATAACCAGATGAGACATATTTTTATCAAATATAATTTATAAACAAATATGCCTATAATTACTTGCCTATCTGAAATCTGGCTATTTTTAATTAAATTATGTATGCTTTAAGTCTGATATTTTGCAGGCAAGTCTATGTGACTGATTTTATTATAAAATAATCTAAAATTTGATATAACTTCCGATAAGTTAGCAGAACGATGGAGTCACCTATATTAACTTACCTGTTCACATCTATTTGCCAGGTATACACAAAAATGATCAGGCAAGCCTACTGAGGCATATTCTGTGTGTTAAAAAATAAAAGTGAAATAAAATTCACTTGGTTATCAAAAGAATGAAAGTGATGAAAAAAAATCGATTAAAGTTAATTTAATTAAAAATAGCCATGAGCACTTTCAAACAGGCAAGTAATTATAAGCATACTTGTTTATAAATTATATTCGATAAAAAATATGTCTCATCTGGTTATCAGATCGATGAAGGTCAATCTTCCACAGTCTCCTCTACTATAGTGGTCCCCATTGCTCAAAATTCGACCTTGTTGTGAAGAACGCCATCTTCATCTTCATTTCTCAAGACCAACTACTTTGTTTCCAAAGTGAAATATTATAGTTTGTGCGCCATCTGTGATCTTTTATCGTAGGCATCAATATATTTGTTTGTGTGTGTCAAATGCATGGTAGTGTGGGTAATGTTTTATTTTTTTGAATTAATGCACTTTATAAACATTATCATTAAAAAATATTAGCGTTCTGCACTTCTCCTACACATAAGTGTGCCAAATTTCATACTCCTCCGTCAGCGCAGTTTTCGTAAAAGGGCAAAGCTTTCGTAAAAGGCCAAAGCTTTTGCTTCACTTATTAATATATAGATTAGATAGGTTATAGAAATTTGCCAATAGAGATGTTTTCCCATTTTTCTCAAAAACGTAAAACGACAACGACATGCCATCGTATCAAATATGTAATATATTGAATTGTTTCCAACCTCGGCACTTGGTGAAACATCCATTATGTATTTTTTGTATATGAAAACCACTTGCACTGTTTCACCTAATGAGTTACTTAAGTGAAACCCTTCAAGTGTTTATATATAAAAAATAACAGGTAACTTTTTTTTATGACATTGGGAGGCAAACAAGCAGACGGATTTCCTAATGGTAAGAAATTCACGCCGCCTAGAGACACCAAAGGTAGTAATGATGGGTTGCAAACCTGAGACCGGGATGTTGGGCCTCGAGCAAAAGTAAGTTTACCGTCTACCTTACCCTCCAAACCGGAACACGTTATGACGTTATGGGGGCAGGAATAGGTAAGGCGGTGGTACCAATCCGGATGAGTCGCTGCGAAACTCTACCACCTAGTCAGATGTCAAAGAAATAAAAAAAAAGTGTGACTGAAATTTTCATGCTGTCGATACATGTTCGTGCTAGACGGGTCTTTAAAAAGGTATCTCATCTCATTAAAGGGAAATAATATCATGAGTCTAATTATGGGACGGGGGGCTTAACGAACTCAACTCCCTAAGGCTTCATTAGGGCTTGTAATCGACTCTTAATTTAATAAAATTTGCATGAAAATAAGAACAGTTTTAGGTCCTTGTCGTGTTCATTGGCTTCTTTATCAAATGCTAGCCGTTTACCCGCGACTTCGTCAACAAGGAATAGATTTTCATACCAACTTACACTCCATTACAGTATTATTTTGAAAAAATAGCCCACTTTTCCCTTCCTCTGTCCCTATGTCCCTTTGTATGCTTAAATCTTTAAAACTACTCAACGGATTTTGTTGTGATTTTTAAATAGATAAAGTGGTTGAAGAGGAAGGTTTATATGTATATAAACCCTTGCGAAGCAGGCGGGGGCCGCTAGTTTGAAGATAGATCAAACCCGAGCCCCGTCAATTAGTATCATCAAGCCTGTGCACTAACTGGACCGACGAGGGGGTATTATCGAGTATGGAGAGCATCCACGTAACGCGTCGGAGCGTTAAATGTTCTATTTGAAGCTTGCATTTTAGGAATCGGCGCTTTGATACTTGAACGGCCTTCGGTGATTGGTTCGCCTTTGAGAGTATATTTAGACTGGAAAGTATCAAATTGTGTGAATTACGACTTCCTCTTGTATCAAGCGCAGTATTAAAAATATTTGGGTTCCTCCTACTATATTTTCTCTGCGGGTTCATTAATTTTTAACCGACTTCAAAGAGAGGAGGTTATCAATGGAACTGTATGTTTTTGTACATTTTTGTTTATACTAGCGGCCCGCCCCGGCTTCGCACGGTTATAAAATATACATATAAACCTTCCTCTTCAATCACTTTATCTATTAAAAAAAAAGCAATCCGTTGTGTAGTTTGAAAGATTTAAACATACAAACATAGGGACAGAGGAAGCGACTTTGTTTTATACTATGTAGTGATGTAACAGGTCAGCAAACAAGCAAACAGGTCACCTGATGGTAAGAGAACCACCTATAGACTCTATAGATGTTATAGGTGCGTCACTGTCCTTAGGCCGGGATGGAAGGCCTATTGCGCAAGTCTACCTACTACCCTAAACCCCAGACCGGAAAATAAAGTCATGACGGCAGAATTACTTCCGGCGGTAGAGATACAGTGGTGGTGAAGTGCTGCACAGCAATCGACAAACAATGGTCTTGATGGTAACGACCTTATCACCCTGTGCTCTTCTCTTACAAACTGTCTGGTAGAGGAGCAGATAGTCTATACAAATATGAACTCTTACCTAGGTATTTTATCAAATTAATTTTAATTAGTAAACGATTACTCGCTAATAAAGAACCGATTTTGATAGTTGGATAGATATATGGAAAGATAGGTAATGGTTCAGGTGATCCCATATCAATTTTGTCATGATCCGACTAGTGGTTTTTGAGTTATCCTACTAATATTATAAATGCGAAAGTTTGTGAGTATGTATGTATGAATGTTTATTACTCTTTCACGCTCGAATGGCTAAATGGATTTGTCTGAGATTTGGAACACAGATTGTGACCTAAATTAATACATAGGCTACTACTACTTTTAATCCCGATCGCACAACGCGTTCATCTGAAAATGCGGGTGACGTCGCAAGCAACAGCTAGTATATAATAATTATTATTATATTTTTAACGACGTCAACACTGATCAAAATTCTATGCATTAATAAATACTAGTGGTCGCCCATTGGTCGAAATTCGACCATTTTAATATTTTAATATCAAAGTTTAATGTCTTGTTGATAAGAACGCCATCTTCATTTCTCAAGACCAACTACTTTGTTTCCTGAATAGAGATTGTGCGCCATCTGTGGTCATTTATCGTCAACATCAAGATATTTGTTTGTGTGTGTCAAATGCATGGTAGTGTGGGTAATGTTTTATTTATTGATTTAATGTACTTTATTAGCATTATTATTGAAAAATATTAGCGTTCTGTACTTCTCTTAAACATAAACTTTAAGTGTCCCAAATTTTATGCTCCTGCGTCCGCGCAATTTTCGTAAAAAGGGGACCAAAGTTTTGGCATCACGTATTAATAGATAGATAACTCATAGGTACTTTTGGGATGATGGTAAAATTTATGTGGGACCATCTCGGAACCAATAGCTGTTTTTCGATAAAAGGTTAAAATATCGATATGGTAACAAAATAATTGGAGTCGATTTTTGAATTTTTACTGGGTATTAATTTAATATTTTATTGTAACAAAATGGCGAGCTTACAGCCGGCTCTGCTGATGATAAAAGACACCTTCGTTTGAGGATACTATATCAACCGGTGCGTAGCTGGCTTACGACCACGTGCACAAAACGAGACAAAAGAATAAAAAAATCCCACCCTCTGACAATAAACATTTATCCTCTCGTGGTAAGTCGCAAGCGAAACCTAATGTAGCGGCATCAAATTACCCACATTGCGGTTAACGAGGGACGCAATGGTATCGGGTATTGCAATCAGTTCGATTCTTACGTAACCAACGCAGCAGCGTGACACGTTGGCACACTGACCAATTTGTATATAATTACGTTTATGAGCAAGTAGTCTACTTAAGAGCTTGCGGATACAGTTAACATTTACTACGTGAAACATTTCCTGTTTTGATTTTTCGCTCTTGATTAATATTTAAAGCGAAAACTTAATAATTCATGTTTTACCGACATTGAATAAGGCAGGAGGTTATATGTAAGACTTAGGAAGGAATTCTCGGTTATTTTTTTTTATGATATTGGAAGGCAACAAGCATACGGATTTCCTGATGGTTAGAAATTCACGCCACCTAGAGATAAGAAAGGTGGTAATGGTGCGTTGCCAAGGGATCCCTGAGGTAGGGATGTTAGGCTTTGAGCAAAAGTAATTCCTGGTTACATTAGGACTTAAGACGGAATTCTCTGTCATTTCTGAACGGATTTCAAAAATGCATTTTTTACTTAAAAGGACGCACTTCCAACCAATTGCAACCAAGTCTGGATCTGACAATGAACAAGGAAATTCAGAAAAATACTAATTTTTTGTGTATCTAGATAAATGGTGTATTCAGATGTATTTATTAAAATCGGAATAGGTATTTTGCAGTTTTACTGCCTTAAATTATTAAGACCATTCATTTATGACTACTATTACTTCTCACTTTTTTGTGTGATATGACAGCAAACGGTTCTCATGAAGCTAAATAAAACACGGCCTACATATACATCATGGATGTTATAGCTGCGTTGCAGGTCTGGAAGGTTTCCAAGATTGCCCCTCCTACCCCTCTGCCTACCTCAAAAGAGACTTGGCGTGAAGATATAGGTGTATGTGTGTGAGTGATCTTGCTAGGTACTCTATAGTTCGGACCGAAATATGACACACTGATTTTAGCAGCAGAAATAGATGAGGGGGTAGATCTCTAATCTCTATTATAAAAATTACATAAATTCAAAGGTGGATCCTTTAACCTCCTTACTCAGTAACAACTGAACAGGTTTCTAATCAGGTGTTTATTGGGAAAGGTATGCCAACAAGCAGGTCATTTTTAATGGTAAAATACGAACTGCTCTATATCTCTCTCTATACGAGAAAAGTGATATTTTTTGACAATTGCTTCATCGTTTATTTCACGGAGCCTAAAAAGGTATGCATACCACCAATTGGGACACACTGCTCTAGAATAAAATAAGCGGTGTGCTATATATCTAGCCGTTCCACACACACATACACGCAATTTCGTATCCATTTATCTCAATGATCGCAGCAACATCATGACATCATGCTTAATTCTGATCTGACCTATGTTAATTGTATTCAGTTTTTTGCTGACGCCGCGCACCACATGGCCAGCACTTGCTAAACAATGTGGTAAAATTATTAGCATTAAGGAACAATGAGGGCCTCTTTAGTCTGAATCACTATCTATATATATAAATCAAAGCCACTTTTCATTGTAATTTTATAACTCAAAAACCAAACCAAATGTTCAAGCTTTGTTGGGACTATTTAGTAGACGGTTTATGTGAAGTTTGCATAAAATCGCTCAAACGGTTCTTCATTTATAACATTTTTTGTAACACATAAAGTCAATAAATGGCGGATCATTTTGTTAGTGGGTATTTTTCTGTCAAATTGAAACTTTTTTCAGTTGTTTTTTCTTTTGTTGTGTTATGTCATTCATGCGGTCATATATGTAGCGAAGCACGTACAGGGCCGCTAGTCTATCTAATATATATAAATCTCGTGTCACAAAGTTTGTCCTCAATGGACTCCTAAACCACTTAACCGATTATAATAAAATTCGCACCATGTGCAGTTCGATCCAACTTGAGAGATAGGATAGCTTACATCTCAATTTATCGCGGGCGAAGCCGCGGTTAACAGCTAGTATTGTATATATAACAAAGTCGCTTTCCGCATTACTATCAACAGATATGCTTAGATCTACGCAACGGATTTTGATGCTTTTTTTTTAAATAGTGATTCATAATAAAGTTTAATTTGTATAATAACATAAAAGTTTGTGCACCCGTTCGAAGCTGGGAAGGGCTGCTAAGTACCGGTACCCCTGGGTACTTTTTTTTTATAGAAGAGGAGGCAAACGAGCAAGTAGGTCACCTGATGGAAAGTGATCACCTCCGCCCACGGACAGAGTATCACAGTTGCCGACCTAAAGGTGGGCAATGAGTGAGCACGCTCTTTTCAAGTCATAATAGTTTGGGAATACCGCCCTTGGTAACTGATTCCACAAAGGTGAGATACAGGGTAAAAAATGTCTTCGAAATCGCACAGTTGTAGATAGCTACGCATCAAGATGATGGGCATGATACCTTAAGCTCCGACGCGATGTCCGAAGGTAGAAATCAGCGGCTGGAATTGAACCAAACAACTCCTCAGAGCATTCCCCATGATAGATGCGGTAGAGAACACTGAGTGACCCAACATCTCTACGCAACGCCAAGGAATCAAGCCGATTTGTAATTGCCCGGTCATTGACAATTCGAATTGCTCTATACGTTGAATGCGGTCAAACGGGAGGAGCTGGTACTGTGGAGCCCCTGCCCAGAGTTGAGAAAAGTACTCCATATGAGTCCGAATTTGCACTTTATATAGTTGTAAGCGATGGGTCGGCCTGGGTATAGAATAGATCTCCTACCTCGTTGCCTGGAAGCGTGAAGTTTAGACCTGTAAAATTGGTCATTACTAACAAGAGCGCTCAGCGCTGACACACAGCGCTGAGCACAGATTTTGTGAAACCACTTACGGCCAATATTAATAACCTATCTAAGATAAAAGATAGGGCTATATTCGATTAGTAACCAGGAAACCAATGTTATTTTTTGATAAATAACAAAAATATTATTATTAATTTTTAGGCCTATTGTTAGGCCTATCTCGATCTGTAGATATGTTACTAATATTAGCCATAAATGGCAACGATCCGCCGCCTTACTACTACAGCCATTACAATAATTTTAAGTTCCGGCCTAAATGATAAAAACTCTGTAAACTTCCATATTAGAGTTAACTTCATTGTGTTTGTCCCTTACTGTGAGGAGAGCAGTGTGTTTATTCGCTCTTTCATCACATATAAAAATAGATCCGAAAAATGTTGACGATGTATTGAACTAGGTCTCATGGATGACTTCATCAGCTACCCTAACAGCCCAAATGGAACACCACAACAGCGAATGCTTATGTTATGACGGCATGTACACAGCTGAGGTGGTGGGTGCTATTCCGGACGAGTCATCGCTTTACAACTTTGTCATGACCACGATGTTAACATAATAATGTTACGATCATAATATGATAATGACCTAAGCTCTGCTATTATGCAGAGTGATGAGGATAAACTTAAATTTCATCTTAGCGTTTTCACAACTGCTGAATATAAATCTTTACCTACCATATTAAAACTAAACCGCTTTTCAACAAAGATAACCTTGGAGGAAATTTTGTTTCCATCTTCTGATTATTATTAAATTTGGATTAATTCTACGGTCCAGATGGATGCAGACCAATATATGTAAACAACCACTATTAACAAACTGCTAGCTCCCCTGTTTAATACAAAGAGAATAATAAGAAATAAGAACACTTTACGAACAATAAACATCGCCTCTACAGTCTAGCGTCGGACTTGACTCTCTATTTTTGTTTGTGTATATTCAATTTTTCTAATAATTTCCACCTGAGCTGCAGACACTGGCCTTAGTTATGGAAGGTGATTGTAAGGAATGGGGCTTACATTTGAATGCGACGAAAACCAAAGTTATGGTGTTTGAAAGAGACGAAACCAGAACGGATGGAAGAGTTTTAGTTGATGATGTAGTGTTGGAGTAAATGAATGAAATTGTATAACTTGGTTGCGCTTTTAGCAGGGATGGAAGGTACACCGCGGATGTAGAGAGGAGAGTGTGTGCAGGGAATAGTGAGAATGGGGCGTTGGGTAAGCTATTCCAAAGCGAGGTTTTGAGTCAAACAGCTAGACTCGCTTTGCATAATTCTGTGCTTATTCCAACGTTATTGTATAGAAGCGAGAGTTGAGTATGTCAGAAAGATAAAAGATGAAAGTAGGAGGAATGCGGTCGAAATGAGAGCACTACGGAAAATATGTGGTGTAACGCTCGCTGACCGCATTCGTAACAGTGAGATCCGAGAAAGAGTGGGATTGAAAGAAAGTGTTGGTGTTAAAATGCGAAAGGGCATGCTCCGCTGGTTCGGTCATGTAGAAAGAATGACAGATGAAAGATTGACAAAGCAGATATACAATGCGAACGTGGTTGGATGTAGGTACCCGGGGAGACCAAGGCTGACATTTCACGATCAGATCAATCGGATATTATCCGAGGGTGGTGTCAAGAGTCTCCGAAACCGGCGTATTTGTATGAAAAGGGTAATGAACGTGAAGAAATCCAGACAGGTTTGTCAGTATCGTGAGGTCTGGCACTTGATACTCTCTGCCTAAACTCGTAAAGGAACTTGGCGTGAAGATATGTATTAAATAAAAATAACAATGCCCGGGATTAGATATGTGCCAGGTCTACGATAGGCTTGCTATCTATCACATCGTGGGACTTATTGTCTTCGGCTAGTCGTGGGTGCCCTGATTGTGCCTCTGCCTACTCTTTCGGCGATATGGGCGCGAAGATAGTTTAAAAATAAATATCAAATTGAAATCCAACAACTTGATCTACCAACTTAAACGACTCGGTGATATTGCGACTGAGTCTAGCCAAGTCATTTCCCCCAAGGTAATGCATCCGTAATTTTACGCATGACGCACACCGGAAGGGCTTGAGAGACAGGTACAGGTTATGACATAGACATTGGTGCCGATTCCCTTGGTACAAACTAGTCTAAACTAACCTAAAATTAGATTTAGAGCTGTCTAATGACGTTTGGTATTCTGCTGTACACATCTAAACTAAAATTTTAGCTTGACAGATCTAAAACATTTTAGTCGTTCAATTTAGGTTTTTCGTATTCTGATGTGCATGTTTTATGTCAAATTTCACTTAAAATTACAAATGTCACTTAAAATTTAGAGCGAATTTTTTAGAAGACGATTAAACTTAGTTTCCATATAAACAACTCTTTTTTAATTACAATTGATTGTTAAGTTATCGTAAGATAGCTGATAAGGCTACCTATGATTAAAACAGAAAATTTTATGATATCAGCATAGTTGTAGATTCGTCTAAAAAGTACTACTTACCTACGAAATTATAATTCCATAATTCTAATATTAATTTAACATGATCGCCTCCATGATCTAGCGGTCCAGGTGTTGGATTTGATTTCATGAGGTTCCGGGTTTGATTCCTGAGTCAGGCAACAAAATGAAAACTCGGTTTTTTTAATTTTCTATTTAAAAATTGGATTGGATATGTGATCGGTTGGTGGTAAGCTTGCCACCTATCACATAGTTAGACATGAAAATTTGGTACTGTGTTTGAA
>NJDC01004099.1:71843-101332 GCA_002245475.1 Calephelis virginiensis
ATTACCGGTGGCAATGTTTTCGAAACATTAAGTCTTGAAGACTTTTAAGAAAAGTCTAATTTATAGAAGGACGGCAACGTAACTGCAAGCCCTCTGTTGTTGAAAGACAGACGGTGAATTCCTTTCTCGATTACCTAATATATTATAAAAAAAGAACTTATAGTGTATGCTCTGGCACTCAACAGAATCAATCAGCTATCGTTATGACAAACTACATTTGGAATAAACCGCGATGATAGCAATAAATTCATAAATTAATCAGATAAATTGATCAGATACTCACAAGGAAAGGATATTAAATTGTGTTATATTTAATTAAAATACACATGCACTTACACACGTCTTCACACCAAGTCACATGCCGGGCAGGCAGAGCTTATCGAGTCTTTGCCCGTGTAGCTCTGCGGTGTAGAATAGACCATCTGCCTTCCTGTCAGGCAGCTAGTAAGAGACGACCACTGGTGGTAAAGTGCACTGCAGCAACGTGCTCGGGTACGGATCAACTGCCTCACCTATAACTGCTGCCATAATGACAATGCCATGTTCCGATTCGAAGGTAGGACAGCCGGTAGACATGCACAATTGGCCTAACAACTCAGTCACAAGACAGTAACGCACCTGTAACAGCTTCTACAAACCACAGATGGCTCTTACCATCAGGAGACCCGTGTGCTTGTTCGATGACCGTTCATTCACTTAAAATAAATATCACGATCTCTGTAAACCTGCCCAGCTTCATCCACATACATTCCTTTTTTCATACGAACACGCCGTTTTTGGAAATTATGGGACTTGACTTATATCCGAGCGGCTATGGAATGTCAACCTAGGTGTCTCCTGCTACTTACATTCATCCACATTCACTTTGTTTGTCTGTTTCCGTCAATCATTACTAAAATCTCTGGATAGATGCATTCTTGTAGCATGTGCTTGAAGTAAGTAAATTATATGCTCCTGATATGTGCCTGGGCCAACGATACTAACGTATGTATATATCTAAAAATTAATGCCACTTTTCGTTGTAATTTTATAACTCAAGAACGGGCCCAACTATCCGTACCACATGTTAAGGCTTTGTTCGGACTATTTAGTAGATGGTTTATGTGATGGTGTGTGTGCATAAAATCGGTCGAGCGGTTCTTCATTTATCACATTTTTTGTAACAAACAAATTCAATAAATGGCGGATCGTTTTGTTAATGGGTATATTTCTGTCAATTGAAACCTTTTTCATTTGTATTTTTCTTTTTTTGTTTTATTGTGTTATGTCATTCATTCGGGCATACACGTAGCGAAGCACGTACCGTGCCGCTAGTATATTATAGAATTTTAATAATGACTTTAGCTCGAGCAGAAACACATAATAAAGTGTTGTTAATCACATAAATACCAGACTCTGTCGAGAATTGAACCTGAGCCTAATGGATTATTAGTGGCGAAGTGTCCTCTAATTGAGTAATGAAATAGCTACGGGATATCATCTCCGATCTTACGTCTCTCATTGTGAGGAACTATGATTTACAAGATAAATGTAGTTAATAATAATAAATATCCCTGGACAAGTCACACCAACCCCAAAGTAAGCAAATTATATGCTTGTGTTATGGGTGTTAGTCAACGATACTAATACCAAAGACATCTCTGCTAATACATTGAAATACTTAAATAGATGCCAGAATAAATTTAATAAACACCCAGACCCGGAAATGCAGACATATAAATATTCTTCACACAAATGCCTGCCACAGTCGAGAGTCAAACCCAAGCCTCACGGTTGGTCGATGTAGTTAGGCGTGCACGACTAAAAAACGGAAGTAGTTACCACTAAAAGATAAAAGTTAACAAAATATTGAGTTCATTATAATTACTTTTACAACAGAAAGAAAAGAGATGAAATATTTTAGACTATTCCGATTGATCCAAACATGTCAACTTGTGAAGTTTTTAATTAACGTTTTCCGAGAAATAGATCAAGTCTTTAGAACATATCATGTAGAAGCTAATGAGACAGCACTAAACGTGTTTTGTCTCTTTCTAATACTATTGTTAAAATAAGACAGCTACAACTTAAAATTAGTTTAGTGAGTACGCAACCAGATTGCCACCGTTATTGTGATAGTAGCCATTTTGTCAAAAGAAAGAACTTAATGACTTGCCATACCTCTCCCTACCGACAAAGGCAACTCGTCGTGATAAAAACATGATTCCATTAAGCTGTATTAGCAATGCATATGTAATGTCACATGCGATCCAAACCGGAAGGGACTAAAGAGAGACAGGTATGAAGGGTTATATTACATAAAAAATTAACATCTGTTTTGAAAACCTTGCAGAGGAAGCGTCTGTAAAAGTCAAACAACGTTCAAACAAACTGACAAAAATAAACAGTTAATAATTCTAGGAATAGCTGGGTTTCTATTTAATATACCTACTTATACATAGATGTGGCTAATTATATCATGTTCATATACAAGATGTGCGCTAAACTTATGATAATGGAATGCAAACAAGCAGACGGAATTCCCGATGGTAAGAAATTCACGCTGCCTAAAGACACCAAGTGTGGTAATGGTGCGTTGCCAACCTGAGGCCGGGATATTACTACTCCAGTACTCCAGCAAAAGTAAGTTTACCGGCTACTTTACCTACTCTCCAAACCGGAATACGTCAATGACAAGCATATTGAACGTTATGGCGGCAGGAGTAGGTAAGGTGGTGGTACCAATCCGGGCACGTCGCTGCGAAACTCTACCACCTAGTAGGATGTCACGGTGTTGTGACGGTAAGCCTATGCTCGCCTTTTACGAGCTGCCTGGCAGGAAGGCAGATGGTCTATTCTGCAAAGGAGCCCGGACCAACAAGGTCCTCTTTCGTTTTCGAAACCATAACTCGTAAATTGTCAAAATCGTTAGTTGACAATCACAATGTAAAGTCAATTTTCATCTTGACAAAAGCCTAGTTCGATCGACAAGTGCGAGCTTTCAAATCAGTGACACAAAATATTGTTATCATTTAATAATATCATTATTGGATGTTTGGTTAATTAAAACTGGCCGTTCTAAAAGCCGTTCTGGGTAAAGCAGAATTATGTCAACATTGTTGGTAATTTTATTGCGCGCTAACTTCATAATTTCAAGTTAAGGCTGTCTTATTTGAACGATAGAAAGAGATAAAACACGTTTAGTGCTGTTAGATTAATTTGAACAATGACTATTTCTGCAGACTTTTAATCTATTACTCGGAAAAAGTACATTAAAAATGATGTTTATTAAAAGTTGACAGCACTCTGACATGTCTACAATGTACAATCACTTTTCTTTTAGTTTCATTGGAAAACGATTTAAGGTGTATACCTTAAATAAGTTTAGTTGGTGCTCAGTGGAATTACCACCATTGTCGAAATTCAATGGTCATTTTAGTCGTATCTGTCCTTTTGCAAAATAGGATTTAACTTTTAAGCTGCAAAATTAAAATCCAAAATCAATCTAAATTATAAATTTTTTAGCATTGTACTAAATATTGACCTACTCTTCCGATTACCATCGATTAATTACTACACTCGATTAACCATCGACATCTAACCATAAAAATACCTAATGGCTTTCATCTCCCTTTGCAAAGGAAGTGTCTTCATAAAAACACCACCGATTCCAGTGAAATCACCCCCCCATGATAATGCATCGACAATTTTACGCACTACGTCTCACACCGGAAGGGACCGAAGAAAGGCAGGTGCGTGATGTTCATTTTGTGTAAAAAATATTTTCTTATCTGCATTCAAATATGATCGCATTAAGGCATTTCTTTTGTTTCTTTTTGTTTTTGCTTTGATCTTTGTTCGATAGCTCAATTTTTCGAAATAATAATTACTTATTTTTATATGCATTGTACGTATATTAAAATGTTAAATGATTTTAAACTTAGGACTAATATTTTACGGTGTTTCCATCGGATGCTACGTTTTGTACTAGATACTAGTGACCGCCTCGTTGATCTTTTTTTTTTTGAATGACTAATTTGTTGCTAATCTTACGATTTTTTACAACTTCACCGAACTTTGTGGGCCGAGCAGAGTGCTCAGCCCGAGACATCATTATTTAGTAGATGGATTGGGCTGTTACCTACAACGCCAGCACCAAGGGCTGTCTCCCGGGAGACCGTATCTCGACTTGGTGCTGCGTTCTGGTTACTGGGTGGACTTGGTGGAGGAGGACTTGTGGCTCGTCGCTCGGCGTTAGGCGCCGGGCGCAAGAGAGGTCTTCGTCGCCGAGACCGGCGGCGACGGTGTAGTGTTGTGTTAAGGTGATGTGAGATTGTCGTGTTCCGGTTTGGTGTTGGGAGAGTAGCGTTTGCCGCGGTTATTGGGTCCGGGGGATCCGATAACACGTGGCGAGGTCTTCTATGATCGGGGGGATCCTCGTTGATCGAGTGGCTACACGCCTGACAGCAACGACCAACCGCGAGGCTCGGATTCGATTCCCGACAGGGGCAGGCGTTTATGTGATGAACATTTAGATGTCTGCATTTCCTGGTGGGTGGACGGTTATTAAATTTATTCTGGTATCTATTTAAGTATTTCTATGTATTGGAATCGTTGACTAACACCCACAACACAAGCATATAATTTACTTTGGGGTTATATTCAATTTATATAACTTGTCCAAGGATACGAGAGATCTGAAATAATTTTCATATGTTCACCGCCTTACCTATTCCTGGTACCATAGTGACAGTGTCAATTTCCGGTAAGAAGGGTAGAATAGCCAGTAGACTTGCACAGACTTGTAGGTCCTGGAATATCACTTTTTTTCTGATAACACAAGTGATTCGAGAGAAAATGCGAACAAAACTAAACGTACGCGAAGCAATGGGCAAAATCTAGTCTTTCCAAAATCAATTCAAAAGAAGTTTAGTTACGCAATTGTATTATCAAAGCCTTTGGCATTGCCCAGTACATCATAAACGTAAAACATCACAAATTTCAAAGACCTCAAAACATCACAAATTTCAAAGACCTCAGATCACAAATTCCACATAGAACAATAGGAAATCGTATGGAACTATTGCAGACAACACTTCGCTCTCTATACCTACGTAAGAACTACCAACACGACCTCTTACCCTAGTTTTACACTCTCGTTCGAAAAATAGCTTACTAAAATTTTAAAAAAAGTTGCAAAATCTCATGCTGATACATCGGTCATTTGCTATATATACAACAGCAATATGTATCAACGACCATTAGATATATCTTTATCTTATTTCATAATAATACTAGCAGTTACTCGCGGCGTTGTCCGTATGGCTAATGGTCCCACAGGTTTTATTTTCGGGATAAACACTATCCTATGTGTAAATCAAAGTTACTCTCTATGTGTGTGCCAAATTTCATGAAAATCGGTTCAGAAGTTTTCGCGTGAAGGAGTAACAAACAAAAAAACTTTCACATTAATAATATTAGTAGGATAATTATTTCAATTAGCATGTTATTAACATTGTATGAAGTAGTGTGTAGATTTCCCAAATAGTTTAGACAAAATGATCGTCAGTAATCGCTAAAAGTGATAGCTAGTAAGTAAAACCGACCATATGGAAAGTGAAGAAAAGTCAAAGTGTACTAGGATAACACTAAGGGCGCTCTCGTTATCTTTGAAATATTTCAAGTTGAATAACCGGAAAAAAAATTAACAGTCAATAAACATATCTTTGATTAATCTTTCAAGCCATATCAACTAAATACATATTTTTACTATCAAAGCAGCCACTACAAATAACGATATCGATAACTAACGAAATATTATAATAATATAAATTGTAAATAAAAACACATTCACTAAGTCAGTATAGGAATCGGAGAAAACTGGAATGTTAAAGCCAATTAAATTTAGCGAAGCTAAAAATCAGATAATTTATTATACATATAGGGCACATACACATAAAATGTCTGCCATCAAATAATTGCATTTACTCTTTTTAAATGAAAAAATAAATAAACATAGCGAAACAGTTAAGCTTAATCGAAACATAATGTTAAAGACGTTCTAATAACATTATTTTCTACATTTTTGTTTCGAATTGTACCGTCCCACATATGAGATCAATGAAAGCGAAATCTGTTGCTTATAAAGTTATGTTAATATCATATTGTGATGAAACAACGAAAGTGTTTGTGATTATGCTTGACATTGTCTTAATGCTTAGCTCACAAACAAGTGGAAAAAATAAAAATAAATGCAAAATAATACAGTGATTATAACCACTTTCGCGTAAATGATTACTGCTCACGAGAGTGTAGACCGGGCCCGAGAGTCAACCAAGCGATAACGCTGGCATGCCAGACTGTGACTCATGAATGGAAACAACGTCATTATGTGAATTTATTTCGCTACGTCGATTACTATCTTCAATTTGCGAAATCGAGGCAAAGCACGAGTTATCTGAACATTTTCGGTTTTAGTGGTCGGCTGTTTAACGGCCATTTTTTTTTATAGAAGAGGAGGCAAACGAGCAAGTGGGTCACCTGATGGAAAGTCCGCCCACGGACATCCGCAACACCAGGAGTATCACAGATGCGTTGCCGACCTTTAAGGAATGAGTATGCTCTTTTCTTTAAGGTTCCTAACGGCCAATATTAATAATCAATCCTAATCCAAAATTTGCTGTCCAAGATTGATATTTTGATCCATTTTTATGTTATCGCTAGCCAAAAATATATCTGTGCACAGGATAAATATGGGAATGAGGTATAGGATAGGCCGGCGGATTCGCAGCTATCTAGATTGCTTGAAATCCATTAGATTGAGATACATTATTAACATTGGCCGTAAGTCATAATCGTTTGGGAATACGGCCCTCGGTAACTGATTCCACAAAGGTGTTATACGGGGTAAAAAATGTCTTCGGAATCGCACAATAATGTCAATAATGTATCTCTAAAGGTAGATTTCAAGCAATCTAGATAGCTGCGTATCCGCCGGCCTATCCTATACCTAATTGCCATATTTATCCTGTCCACAGATATGTTATTGGCAAGCGATAACATAAAAATGGATCAAAATATCAATCACGGACATCAAGTTTCGGGTTAGAATTGATTGTTAATATTTGCCGTTAGTTGACATTGTAAAATTACGGTGTGGAATGTCAAATCTTTGATTGGAGTCGTTAAAATATTTTGAGACAAACTAAAGATATGGCTATTATAAAATGTAAATTTCATCTGTAATGATAAACTCATTTTATAGCACATAACTGTGTATTTATAGAACATAAATAAATAACTAACAGCGTAAACGGAAATACATAAAAGCGGCCAAGTGCGAGTCGCACTCCCCCATAAAGGGTTCCGTAGCAGCGTCAACAAGTAACATATTACAAATTAATTTAGTTGACACTCAGTGATCGAGTTGAATACGTAACGTCATACGACATAAGGGAGAGAGGGGTGACAAATCAACTGCTGATGTCTAGTTAAATCAAAGACATTATTATAATATTATAAGGCTTAAGTAAGCTAAACGGTTGCGCGATTCTAAGCTACACAGTGCCATCCCTTGAAGGTGAGATACTAGTATTTGAGGTCTTGGTGATACAACACCTATTAAGAAAAAAACTACTGACTAGATCTCTTTCACACCAATTTTCGATGAAAGTTTACATGGTAATGTACATTTTTTTATGTTATAGGAAGGCAAACAAGCAGACGGATTTCCTGATGGTAAGAAACCAACCTGAGGCCTCGAGCAAAAGTAAGTTTACCGGCTACCTTACCCTCCGAACCGGAACACGTCATGACGTTATGGCGGCAGGAATAAGTAAGACGGTGGTACCAATCCGGTTTTTTAGGTTTATCGTTTCCTTATTTTAGCAGTCGCGGGAAGGGGACACTTATTTTACCACTTTGGAAGTGTTTCTCGCGCAAACTACTCTATCTAGAAAATAATATTGTAGAATCCTCAACATCATTTTTGAAGACCTATTCATAGACACCCAACACTTATGGATTTGATGTTTTTTTTTTGAGAATAGTTCCAAGTATAGGGATCCTCCATAATTTATTGTTTTTTTTTTCTTTTTAAGTGTGTTTTAAGTGTGAAATCTTAATGCGGTTCACAGATACATCTACTTACCAAGTTTCGACAGTATATAGTATAGTTTCGAAAAAAAGTGGCTGTGACATAGGGATAGACAGACAGACAAGACGATTCTATAAGGGTTCCATTTTTTGCCTTTGGCTGCAGAACTCTGAAAAGAAATGCTGGCTGGATACAATCGAACCGGAGATGAAGTACGTCAATGGTTTCACCGGGTATCGCATCATAAGAACGAAGACGAGGCGAATCGAATAACATATTACATACATATATATCTTCACGCCAAAAAGCTTACGGAATAAGTCCCTTATGGAGTATTTTTTTTTGTTATTGGAAGGCGAACAAGCAGACGGATTTCCTGATGGTAAGTAATTAACGCCGCCTAGAGACACAAAAGATGGTAATGGTGCGTTGCCAACCTGAGGCCGGGATGTTAGGCCTTGAGCAAAAGTAAGTTTACGGGCTACCTTACCTTCCAAACCGAAACACGTCAACGGCAATTTATTTTCAGTCGTGCAAAAAACTCGGTGCATAACATTCACAGCACGCAGTCATCTACTATTTTGAAATAATGATCCGCACAGATGACACAAGAGCCAAAAACACGTAGGTTTTTTCAAACTTCTAGTTAGTAATCATCACGCAAAATATATATGGATGTACTCATTCATCGATTTTTTTGTATGCTCGTATATAGTGTGTATGTAATAATAAAAACTAACACTAGTCTATTACTAGTCGGGATAGGATATGTGCCCGGTTGGCGATAGGCTTGCCACCTATCACATTGTAGGACTTAGTATCTTCGGCTAGTCGTGGGTACCCTGGTTGTGCCTCTGCCTACTTCTTCGGGGATAAGGGCGTGAAGATACTTTTTTTTTAGTCTATTACTAAAGATTCAGATTACTTATATTCACGTAGACCATACAAGTGGTACTTGTGAGCGTCGATAATAGTATAACAACCACCACAGGATCAAAATCGTGGCCTTACACTGAAAAAATCCGGGAAAAGAAACTTACCAGGCTTGTCTTTTTTGGGAAATTCATTGATGAAATGGTTTTTTTTAAGTAAGGAATCACATACGTCTACATTTGTGATATGGTGTCTACCAAAGCTGCTGGTGAAAAAATCTAATAATTTACATTAATGGAATATTTCACTAATGTAGAGAGTCAAACTAGGCCGTGATAGGTGGTAGGTCAGCTTTACACATATGGAAAAACTTCTATTTTGTGTTTATATAAATTTTAAAGAAAGAAAAAAATTCGCCCCAGACCGGATTTAAACCTGTAAGATAACGGTTACCCGCTTTAACGGGTAACAAAGTAATTAAAAAATTTCGCCACGGCACTTAAATCCTCAGTAGCTCAAATGGTTAGCGCATTCGTGGGCTTGAGACGAAAGATTACAGGTTTAAATCCTGTCTGGGGCGAAATTTTTTCTTTCTTTAAAATTTATAGAAATTTAACCCAAGCACAGGGCAAGTGCTAAAATAAAAATACGTTCTATATTGTGATACGCATACAATAGCTAATCACCCTATCTATCCCTTAAAACAACCGCATCCAAATCTGTTCCGTAGTTACAAAGATCTAAGCATACATAGGGACAGACAGCGGAAAGCGACTTAGTTTTATAATAAGTAGTCTTAATACCTAAATCTAAGGACTTCAATTTTTGTTTCTTTACAAGCGCTACAATTTCCTTACTTTGGAATTAAATACATTTAAAGAATTTCACCAATGATATTTATTAAACCCACACGTACACTAGTATTTTCATAGAAGTACAAGTATTAATATAAAACAATGAGAAAAGCAAGCACGTTACATGGTAACCCCATAAGCCGGGCTGTGTCTGGTATTTATATGGTGTCAGTGCGATACCAAATCCTAAACTATAAACAAACGGCGGAAGCGCACCATAAAACAAATATAAACTACATTCAAACAACGGGACAGGGCTCGGGCGTCCACAAATCGTTGCACATGTGCACTATTTCCTTGCAACCAACAGTTAAAAATAAATATCTCTGAACAAATTACATGACTTATCCAACCGGATATAAGCAAATTATATGATTGTGTTTATTACATAGTAATAATTGAATGGATATCGAATCACAAATAATAAACATCCAGACCCTGAATTACAAATAACTATGAAAAGCTAGAAAATAGACTGAGCTACATATTCTGTTAAAAAAATTAGACAGCTACGCGGATTGGTACCACCGCCTTACCTATTCCTGCCGCCATAACGTCATGACGTGTTCCGGTTCGGAGGGTGAGGTAGCCGGTAAACTTTCTTTTGCTCGAGGCCTAACATCCCGGCCTCAGGTTGGCAACGCACCATTACCACATTTAGTGTCTTTAGGCGGCGGGAATTTCTTACCATCAGGAAATCTGTCTGCTTGTTTGCTTTCCAATATCATAAATAAAAAAAAAAAAAAATGAATACACATTATTATGCACCAAAATTTAAAAATATGTAGTACACGCTCACTTGTAACATTTAACATAGGCGCACAAAGGCGGTCTTATCGCTTTAGAGTTTAGAGGGATCTCTGCCAGACAACCTTAGGGTGAAGTAGACAATTAATATATTTAAAAATTAAGGTACGGTTTCACAAAACAAAATATATTTAAATATAATCTAATACTGAAACCATTAGAATTGTAAGGTACTTGCGCCTAAGATAGCCCAGTTCTTAAGGTGGCCCTTTTTCAGCATTTTTTTAAAGTTCAAAAGAATCTAAATTACTACCATGTTTCATAGGTTGTAAATTATTACTACCATGTTTCGTAGGTTGTAAATTATTACTACCATGTTCCGCAGGTAGTAAATTAAACTCTTTCAAATTTTATACTTTAATTAATTTCACAGCATCATGTCCTATGGAATTCTTCTCTCTCGTTCTACCGAAGTAAATACTATATTTGTCTTACTAGAGTCTGTCTCGCTGAGAAAAATTCAAAGAAAAAATATTACAACTGTAATAATAAATAATTCATTTTTGACAATTTAATATATGTTCAAAAAACATAAGTTAAGCATCCTCACGCCCATATCCCCGAAGAGGCAGGCAGAGGTACAACCAAGGCACCCACGACTAGCCAAAGACATTAAGTCCCACAATGTGATAGGTGGCAAGCCTATCGCCAACCGGGCACATTTCCAATCCCGACCAACATTTTTTTATTAGAAAATTGGAAAAATCCAATTTTTCTTTGTGTTGGCCGACCCGGGATTCGAACCCGGGACCTCATGCAGTCAAGTCCAACACCCTGGCCGCTAGACCACAGAGGCGATAAGTTCATTTAAATAAATTGAGATGTGCACCCTACAAAACGCAAGGAACAAGAATAATTTCGCTGTGCATGTGTCTCGTCTCCTCAGAATTAGCTACTCCTTCATGGGCCAATGTGGACGATTTTACAACAACATTTCTGAACACATTAAAACCTACCTTTAAATAAATTAAAAAACGTATTAAATCTAAATTGTGGCAGTTTTGGCGCCATCGAGAGAAAAGACGGTCGAAGTTTTTTCATAATTATTGAATTTCGTGTAGATATTGAGTGAAATTAGTCAATTTTGGTGGCAATTTGTACAATTTTGTTCAGTGAAAGTTCGCAAATGAAGTAATCATTAAGAAATTAGCGTATCGTGTATTTCCTCGTTGCCGCCAAATCTCATTCATGAGCTTGAGTAAACAGGCCACCGCTTTACCCAAGAACCTGACATGACTTCCTGATGACTTATGACTGATGACTAATGACTAAAATTCATTGAAATTGATATAAAATTTGATGCAAATTTCTACTTGACTAATGGCTAAATACTAACGTGAAGGCCAAAACCTAAAGAAAGAAAAGAAAAGAATCTAAATTGTGTGAAAAAGATTATTCTAAGAATATAGAATATTTAGATGATAACAATGCTTGAGATTGAAATTAAATTAATTTTATAATTATTTTTAAGTAATTTTATTATTTAATTTATTATTTATTTAAGTAATTGTTTTAATAAAAATAACTACGTTAATAAAAACCGACTTCAAAACTAAAAAGTAGTATACAAAAAAATAATAAACCTTTATTATTTTATTCTATCTTAAGACATAAAAACATGTATCTTTAAATAGGGACGTAAAACCGCTATCACCACTATTTAGCCAGTGGCTGTATACTCGTAATAACTTAACCTACTTATAACTCATATACAATTAGCCATAAAAAAGTTAATTATTTTTTAATGTCAGACAATGAACTTACGCAACACGTAAGCAAATGCTTTCTGTTTTTGGTTGAGCAATTATAATTTGAAAATTATCAATGTTAGTATCAAGTTTTTTAAGTGAAAACTTCTTTAGCGTTGCGCATTTTTTTTTTGGAATGGGTAAAAACTTCTAAACTCGCGTCAGGACACGTAACCTGATCGAAAATTCGTAAGACAGATGGAGAGAATACAGCCGGCGTAGGAGAGGAAGTATCCCCCTCTCTACGGCGCTGCGAAAATGTATGCCTGCGCCGCCTGCTGTTTCGTTTAGACGGCGCAGGGCGGTTGCGCGAATGTTCGTGTCGTCACGTTTGTGTAAGGTAGCGTAATATATGAATATTGTATTCTACCACATAAATGATAGTACTTTCATTCTGATAATTACAGGAATTAACCATAACCATTCCAAAATATCAAAAATGCACAATCTTAATATTCAAGTTTTCACTTCTGACGGCACTCCCGGAGTGCAACCCGTCTTTAATTTTTTTTAAACAAGCCGCCTCGTTGGTCGAAAAGTTGTACATCTTATCATCTGTGAGGCACAGGTTTGATTCTCGATAAGAAAAGGCATTTATGTGATTGATGTGTGTCTTTTTACTTTGTTATTTATAATGTGTCCATTAACAAATACTGTTGTATACTAATAATAACTCTTTCTCCAAAGTCTCTTGCTGATAAACTTTCAGTGATAGCGCTTTTATCATAACAAAATATGCATTTCCTTACGACAAAATCTATTTTTAAAGTTTAGGGACGAAAATGAACAAAACGGATTTCCTGAAGGTTATAAAATATTAATTATCGTCATTACGTACACATTAAATACAATCATGGTGCGTAGCCAACCTGAGAGTGAAATGTAAATACGTTTTATGTTGTATCTAGGCATATTGAAATTACAAGTACAGCAGATGGAAACGGAACAAGATAATGATAAACACTGATGGTATTAGTAAGTTATTGCAGGGTTGTATCACCTAAAAATGTTAAATATATCTTAAATTTTATATACAAAATGGTTCATCACGTACCGTTGTAAGTAGATGCTAAAAAAAGTATCTTAACGTCCATATCCCCAAAGAGGTAGGCAGAGGCACAACCAGGGCAACCACGACTAGCCGAAGACACTAAGTCCCACAGTGTAATAGGAGGCAAGCCTATCGCCAACCGGGCACACTTTTTGTTTTTGTTGCCCGACCGATCGAACCCGGGACCTCATAAAGTCAAGTCCAACAGTCCAGCTACTAGACCACGAAGGCGAAAATTTGAATTATAATTTAAATTAAAAATGGATCATTACAAATGGTTATTTAACAAAATGTTGGTTTAAGTATAAGAAATGCGGCGTTAGTTCGGTCATGTGGAAAGAATGACTGATGAAAATTTGACAAAGCGAGTACGCGTACATACAATGCGATTATGGATGGAAGTAGGTTCCACGATCGGTCGGGTTTTATCCGAAGGTAGGGTCAAGAGTCTCCTATACCGGCGTGTTTATAATAAGTACGTAATTAAATAGATACCCCTGGACAAATTGTACAAATTGATCAAATCCCAAAAGCCCAGAGTTAGAAATTACGTGCTTGTATGAGTTAGTCAAAGATTAATACACAGAAATACTTAAATAGATACCGGAATAAATATACTTATATATAACAAACACGCAGATCCGAAAACACCATAATCTATGTTCATCATTCTAACAGTAATAGGTATTTCATCACAAAATAGCTAGCTATCACCTACTTTACGGTTCATAGAAAACAATAGACATTTTTATTCACAAATATCGCATTTTGTCTCTAAGTACTATAGGTTTTTCTGTCTTTATCTTAAGGCGTCCAGTGATAATCTACATACCGTCCTATTATACTAATATTATAAATGCGAAAGTCTGTCTGTCTGTTGCTCTTTTACGGCTAAGCCGCTCAATCGATTGTGATGAAATTTGTTATGCATACATAGGTAAAGAACCGAGTTTAAACATAGGCTACTTCTTTTCTCAAAAATTAATCCCTTAGGGATTTCTATGGGGAATGAAAGTTTGAATAAAACCTATTCTACGGTGACGAAGTCGCGGGAGACTGCTTGTATATGAAATAAATACGTGTTAGTTACACCATTAATAACCCAAGAACTGCTGTACCATTTTGGTTTAAAATTTATGGAGAGGTAGCGTAGAACCAGGAAACGGACATAGGATACTTTATATCTCAATCGACTGCGACAAAGTTAGAAAAAAAAATTCTCGTACACACCGGACGAGTGGGAAGAAATTTGTCAGTATTATCTATGCTATATTGAATTGACAAAAACCGAATTAAATATTTTATTATACGTATATACTTTAAAATACGGTTTTATTAAAAATGCTCGATGTCTATCGTCTCAAGCGTCCTTAAATTAGGAACGCTAGTTTCACGACCTTCACTATCTTTGGGGGTTTTTAGTACTCACCCCATACCCCTCACTCGTCTATTTTTTGTGACGTCATAACTCACATATTTGCAAATACATTAAAAAAGCACGTTCCTAGAACTTGGAATATATTTGGTTTTAAAATATTAAATTAGTAGTTGGCAAGTGCCCCATTTTCCCTTGCCATCCTTGGAGGTTATATTTCTCCTAAGTCTATAAATGAACAAGTAACTTCCACAGTAGAATGGACATACCTCGTCTGCAGGCTTGGTGGGTGTGATGGCAACAGTCTCGTTGAAGCAGAGACACGCGCAGTAATGTCTGTTCGCATCCACATCCGTCAGGACTGACACGTAGAACCGCGGTTCCGACCGCTCCGTTGACAGCGCCCATCCTTGCGGTTGGCAGAACTGGGAAAACATACTAAAGTCAGGACTATTATTCGCAATAATACTAGAAATATAAAATAATTATAAATATCCCTGGACATTTAGCATAAATTGAAAACTTCAATGTAATCACCTAATGTGCTTGTATTACGGGTGTGTTTTTTTTTGTTTTTTTTTTATTTTATGATATTGGAAGGCAAACAAGCAGACGAATTTCCTGACGGTAAGAAATTAACGCCGCCTAGAGACACCAAAGGTGGTAATGGTGCGTTGCCAACCTGAAGCCGGGATGTAAGACCTCGAGGAAAAATTAAGTTTACCGCCTACGTTACCTTCCGAACTGGAATACGTAAACGGCAAGCATTGACGTTACGGCGGCAGGAATAGGTAAGGCGGTGGTACCAATCCGGGCGAGTCGCTGCGAAACTATACCCTAGTAGGTTGACACAGTATTGGTGTCGGTAAGCCTATGCTCGCCTTTTACGAGCTGCCTGACAGGAAGGCAGATGTTAGTTAAAAATATTAATACATAAAAAAAATTAAATACATACAAGGTTTTCTAGAATTAGTTAACGATATTTCAGCTAGGTACTCGGAATGGGTACCTAAGAACGTAAAAAAATAATTAAAAAAGTCATAAAAAAAGTAAATTAAAAACATAGTTCATGTCGCTAAAAAGTTAGCAATTCCACCTGCTTGCCGTACATCGTACATCATTGACCTTTTGTGAAATGTTAAAAGGGCTATAATTTGTGAGCTATGAGACTAATTTTCTTAATATTTTTCAATATTTCAAGTAATCATGACAAAATATATCCAGCCCCAATTTCGTGCACTAATTTCAAAATGCCTAAATTACAAGAAAAAAAGTATTAAACATATTCAGACCTAGATTCTAATTAATACCCGTCGGGCATCGAACCCGATAATTGCAGTTGGTTGGTGGCGTTAAGCGTTAAAAGAATACAATAACTCATTACATTTCATAAAAAATAACGCTTAAAAAGTGGCCAAGTGAGACGGACTCAACAACGGGGGGTTCCGTAGCAGCAAGTATCATATTATAAAAAGCCTCGAAATTAATAATTTCATATACATACCTACGTTTTACAGTGGTAGCGGCTAACGTGACTTAGTTCGCGAATTACAATTAGCAATATGTAAGCAAACACGAAAGATCAGCGAAATTAATGCAATAAGTTGTGATATTGAGATATATTATATGAAATGTCTTTAACATAGTTAACCTAGCGATTTTTACAACTTCATAGGACTTCGAACTTCACCGGACATTCACGTTGAGATACAAAATATAAGACATTACATCGAAAGGCGTGTTTTCAATCAACGGTTGCGTGATTCTTAACTACACAGCACCATCTCTTGACAGTGAAATACAACTATTTTAAGTTTTGGTGTTACTATTAAAAAATACTACGTACCAGATCTCATTGAAACTAATTTTCGGTAGCAGTCTACATGCTAATGTTAGTATATTTTTTATTTTTTTTTTATTTTAGAAGTTACAGGGGGAGGGAGGTGTACAGATATTTTACTACTTTGTGTCTCTCGCTCTATTCTCTCTATCTATTAAGTTAAAAAAAATGATAGTAGAAACCTCAACATCATTTTTGAATGTACCTATCCATATGGGTTTGATGAACAAAAAAAATTGTTTTGGTTCTAGGTACAGGGAACCCCCAAAACTATTTTGGAAAGAAGTGACTGTGACTTACAGACGGAAAGACAGACACTCCGTTTTTTTGCCTTTGACAACAGAACCCTCAAAACAGAGTCATACACGATCTTTTACGGCGGCTTTATGACCAAAACAGCAATCTCTTCCAGGCAACTTTGTGTTTTGGAGATAATATAATCAAAGAAATGTTGCAGTAGTGACGTTAGCACCTCGCACATCGGCCTCGGGCAGCCATAAAGTGGCCTGCTTTCATACAAATGTCATAAAAATATCTTTAGTTTGACAGTCGCTGATAAAGGCTTACGTAATCTGTATTGTTTGCAGATTAAATTTTAGATTTGCATAAGATGTGGTTAAACCTGAAAAACTTTGGTAATGTCGTTGACTTTATAACTCAGATAGTAACTTTGTCTTCAGTTTTTAACACAAGGTTTTGTACTTCAATTAATTTAAGTTGTATTTTCTGAATAAAAAAATAACAAACTGTACTAACGTTTTTGTAATTTGTCCAGATTACTTTCTGCTTAATTTAACAAACAATAAAAAAAAACAACGCAACAGAAACAAAAATCGACAAAATAACAGCTTAGGTCAGTGTTTCCCAAACTATGGGTCGCGACCCACTGGTAGGTCGCAAAAGAATATTGAGTTTACCCTGTAGAAAAACACACCACCCTACCGATAACACACCACACTTCTAATTTTGATGTAGTTTGTAAAACTTAATTAAATAAATACATTATTAAAATTATTAAAAAAAATATTAAACCTTAGTCCTTTCTTCATATTGATTACAGTTAAATGTCCTATAGGTGAGTCCCGAGTTTAGGAACTTTTTTTATATGGGTCGTAGCCCATACAACTTTGGAAACCACTGGCTTAGGTAATTCACACAAGGCACAATGGACACGCGGACGCATTGTAACACTCCGTAAACATAAGGGCGAATGAGTGACATAATTTAAATTTTAGTAAAGTTGCTATTAAATTCTACTCTTATTTTTATATTATCTCGCTTAATTACACGAAAAATTCAGTATTTTCTTAGACTTCCCTGAAATTCCATCATCACATCCAGACTTGGTCGCAATAGGACCACCTCGAAAGTATGTTATCTTAATTTAAAAAATAAAAAAAAAGTTTCTGAATCTGTTCCTAAATCTCAAAAAAATCAATCAACATACTAAACTAGGTATAACACACAAAACAAATGCAGGGGTCGAACGACAAACATATTGTGACAAACAAATTTTGGCTTTTCTTTTTCAAAATATCGTCATTTCATTTACGTTTCAAAAAATCAGTATCATAAGATCGCCACTACAAATAAATCAGGTATCATTATTTCTAAATTTGACATTTGCATATGCATATCCGAGATTAGAAAACAGACTTCAGATGTCATATTTAGTGTATATTGCGAATTTCATAAAGGACAAAAACATCTAAAAAAGGTTTGTGTTAAATTTTGCATTGCCAACGGAATTTCGTGTTCGGAGCCAATGAAAGAAAATGTTACAGAAGGCTTACGGTGAATCGACATTTTCAAAAACTTGTGCTTATGAGTGATACAAAGCGTTTAAAAGCGGCCGAGATGTGATGGAAGATTTCCTAGGCTATGTAGGTAGGCCTGGTAGGCTATCAACATCTGCAAATTGAAGTTAACATTGCAAAAGGAAACAGTGATTGAAAATCGTCATTCAACATTGAAAGAGATAGTTTTTGTATCTCACGTGTCGATTTCGCAGGGCGCTTGCGCGAATGTTCGTGTTGTCATGTTTGTGTACGATAGCAAAATAAAAAGAAATGTATCCTTCACATAAATGATAGTACTTTCATGCCGATAATTGAAGCAATTCGCGCAAAATTATTCCCTAACCATTCCAAAATATCAAAAATGCACAACGTTAATATTCAAGTTTTCAGTTCTGCCGGCACTCCTAAAGTGCAACCCGACGTATTTTTCTTGTCCAAATCAGAATATATTTTACGAATATTAGAATAGAATAGATTTTTTTTGCACAGTAAGTTATACTTTTTTGATAACGGTTGATAAGGTAAAATACATTTTTTGAAAGTCGAAAAAAGTCAAGATTTAAATTTAACAATTGCTATTGTTTTTTATGCTTACATAATAATATATAAATTGCATTATGAAGTTTTGGCGCCATCGACAGAAAAGATGGTCGAAGTTTTTTCAAAATTATTGAATTTCGTGTTGATATTGAATGAAATTAGTAAATTTTGGTGGCATTTTGTACAATTTCGTTCAGTGAAAGTGCAGAAATGAAATAATCAGGAAGAAATTAGCGTATCGTGTATTTCCTGGTTGGCGCCGAACCTCATTATGTGAGCTTGGGTAATGAGGCCATCGCTTTACCCAAGAGGGTGACATGACTAACTGACGACTTAGGAGTTATGACTGATGACTAATTATAATTTGTTAAAATTGGTGTAAAATTTGAAGCAAATTTCTACTTGACTAATGGCAAAATACTAACGTGAAGGCCAATACTTAAAGAAAGAAGAAATTGCATTATGTTAATTGATGCTGTGGCAATAGAACAGGGTAACGCACGACTGTGCCACCGATTTTGACTGAGTTGATGCTTTAGTAGATTTTTTTATTTATGAACTACCTGAGACACTATGTGGTACTAGCCACATCCCTACACCATAAAACCCACCGCATAATTGATGTAGTTCAGGGTTGGGCGTAATCAACTATGTTTGTAATCAGATTAATAATCTGATTGAAAATAATCATGATTACATCCATCATAATAATTTTTAATCTGGATTACTTTCAATCATTACATTTGTAATCGTTAGTTTTGATTATAATAATCAGTAATTTGATTATATGCAAAGACTTGATTAAACTTTTTATGATTATTTATAATAAATGCGGTTCGATACTTAATCAGTCAATCGTATCACGTATGTCTGCGATTTTCTAAAAATCTGCTGATAGAATTTCAATGGCATGGATTTTTTTATACTCTTTCACTATTTAAATCCTTAATCAAATTCAAAAAAAGATGTTTCGCGTGTTCAATTGCACTTCGAAGCGCAGATACGGTGCGTGGGGTCCATTCTCGCAACCATGAGCAATTCACCAAAATCCCACAGAGTTTTGGAAGAGATGTTTGAAAAGAGGGTACTTGTAAAGTCTAATTTATGCTCCAAATAGCACACACAAACAAGTATTTTTTGATTATTTAATTTACTACTAAGGGTTAAAAAATGTAATTCGTGAGACTGATCAAAAATAAGTATGATTATGTAATGATATAATTGACATTAATTTTATTTTTCAATTTTCTAAAAAAAAAGAAAAAAAAAAGTAAAAGTATCTTCACGCCCTTATCCCCGAAGAGGTAGGCAGACGCACAACCAGGGTACCCACGACTAGCCGAAGATACTAAGAAGATACTCAATTTTCTAAATGTTAGTTAATATGCCTCGATCAAAAAAGTAATAGAGATTACAATTAAAAACTAATAATTATTAATCACCGATACGATTACTTTCTTGATTGATTTCCGTAATCTGTAATCATGATTAAAGATTACACTATGTAATCGCAATCCTTAATCATTAATCTGATTACATTTTGCCCAACCCTGATGAAGTTTATGGAGCTCATGGAGTATAATGTATTCAACGTATTGGTCTAGGTGTGCTGAGTAGAATAGACCATCAGCTTCTCTAGCAGGCAGCTCGTAAGAGGCGAACACAGGTTAATATATAGGTCTGTACCAGCAAGATCGTGGTAGCAGAAAGCTGTGCAGCAATTTGCCCAGGTTGGTATCTACCGCCATACCTTTACGTGCCACCAACATGACTTTGTCATGTTCCGGTCCGGAGGGCAGGGTGGGCTGCAGGCTTGCACAATAGACCTTCCCTCCCGGCCTCAGGACAGCATTTATAGCATCTAATGTGTCTATAGACCACGGTTGTCTCTTACCATAAGGAGAGCCGTGCGCTTGTTCGCTGACCTCTAACATAAAGGTAAGAATCCGAAAGTACCGTTTTTATTAACTCGTGTTGATGTCTAATCTGTGCTCGGACATGTAAAAGTATCAAAGGGGCGACATGGGGATGCATTAGTTTTATACAAGTACTCACCCATTCGATGCCTTCGTGGAATGGTGTGTCGTCCCAATTGGTCTCTGGAAATCTCTGTAGGATTACACCGTTGCTCAGACCTCCTCCTGGGGGAGAAAGAAAGTTAATGTTTAATAAAATTATTTAAGATGTATATATAATAACTTTGATGTTAGTGGTCTAGCAGGTCTACGAGGATTGACAATTGGCTCTCGATACTCTCTGCCAACACTTGGTGTGAAGATATGTATGTGTGGTGTTTAATGCATTTCGTAATAAAAGTATCAAGACGACTAGATAGTTTTACGACCCGCTCAACTATAAGAATTGATGCTATATTTTTCCGATCATTTAACTCGACTTCTTGACTAGATGATAAGAGATTTGCGACGAATCTCCTGAATTGGAATAACCTGCCAAATTTCCCCTCAGCCGATTACCAAGGGTAGTCTCATTCCGATATCATCATCTATATATTAATACGTGATGTCAAAACTTTGGACCCCTTTTTACGAATATTGCGCGGACGCAGGAGCATAAAATTTAGCACATTTATAGTTTATGTGTAGGAGATGTGCAGAACGGTAATATTTTTCTATAATAATGCTTATAAAGTACATTAAATCAATAAATAAAACATATTCATTTTAAACACACATTCATTTCATGATTTGACACACACAAACAAATATATTGATGATAACGATAATAGATCACAGATGGCGCACTAAAAAGTTTGGAAACAAAGTAGTTGGTCTTGAAAATTAAGATGACGTTCTTATCAACAAGATATTAAAATTTATTATGGTCAAATATCGACCAATGGGCGACCACTAGTGACAAGTTTACCTTACCATACTTCGCATGTCATTAATATAACCTTATAAGTGTGTCTTATAACTTTACGGCATGTCATATAAACAACTTTTAATAATTTTTTTAAGCATTTTTAACAATTTTTCGACCTGTAGGGATATATGAAATTTAGAACAACTCCAACCCTTATCCACAAATCTCACAAAATTGCGTATTGTTTTAATGTATAATGTGTGACTCCTGAAAAAATAGACAAAATCTTATTCAACGCTCTTATGAACGATTTGACCATATTTTAGAGTTCATCATTCCATAACATTTTTCGCAATTTTCAACTTGTTTTGGGGAAAATTTGCTTGATATTTTTGAACCCTCCCCCTCTTTTCAAATAAAAATTAGATTACTTACTACACGAATATTTCTTCCCTTGAACAAGAAATATGCAAAGCTGCACTTTGACTATTAATGACTGTTAGAAAACCCCACTAGACCCATGTACCATGTACATAACATTATCTGGAGCAACGAACGTAATTATTGAGATTTTTAACAATCTGTTCTTGGAATACACCAGCGGGGCTAGAATGTACAATTTCGTCTTGGCACGATCGCGTCGTTTCGTTTGGACGATGCGTCTCCTTTCGAAACGTCAACGTTTCTTAAAAAGCTAGAATAATCAAGACTTCAAGCGATATCGTGCAGACGTTGAACAATGACCGAAATTGATTGAAAAATTGAAGTTTGTCTCTATGGAAACGACGTAAAAAGTGTCAAAGGCTTGGCGTCAATTTCTTTTTTTAAGCATATGGCTTTAGCCCTAGATTATAGTGATTGTAGCAAAGAGTTTGTAAGTATCCTACTTAAAAAAATCCAAATTTACCAAACATTGTTTGCCGTTGACGTGTTCCGGTTCGGAGGGTTAGGTAGCTGATAAACTTATTTTTGCTCGAGGACTAATATTCCGTTCCCAAGTTGGCAATGCACCATTACCTACCACCTTTAGTGTCTCTAGACGGCGTGAATTTCTTACCATCAGGACATTCGTCTGCTTGTTTGCCTTCCAATAGCAAAAAAAATAAATAAACAAATTTAGTAGCAATTCATGATACTCAATAGATAGAAAACTGGACGAGCAAAAAAATAACTCGTACTACAAAAAACGTAATAAGAAGAAAGAAAACAATAAAATATAAAAAAATATAAATTTAATCAAAACGAAATACTTAATATAAATATAATAAATTTAAAATTACGTGAATAATAAATATGAAACATACGGGAAACGCGACTGACAATATGATTATTTCTAGAAACGTGGCATACAAAGCGATCGCAGGCAAAACGAACGTTCGTTTCGTTTCCAAAACGAATTCGTCTCTCAAATCTTAGTTTTGGACACGTTATTCTACGAATTTCTAACAATGTCATTCATTCGCTAACGTTTCATGACGTACTGTCGTCTATCGCCGACGTCACGTTTTCTTTTGCATGGATGTTCTACGTTTTTTGAGTTTGACATTTCAATGCGGGCCAAAACGAAACGTTCGTGTGAAGACGACGGTGTTCATTCTAACCCCGCTGTTAACATCCTAGAGGAGAGAGTAGACACGTTAATTAGTGTTCGTGTCATCCAGAATCCAATTAACGGTCCACACACTCGGGACAGGTCAAGGTCCCTTTCCAGAATGAGGACACGACACACGGAAACGTTCCACTCAACACCACTAATAATAATTAGTTTTTAGCCGACTTCAAAAACGGGGGAGGTTATATGTTCGTCACATATATTTTTTTATGTATGTCTATCGGTATTTGGTTATTTCTAAACCATTTTTTTTTATTAGTAAGAGCGTATTTCTGAGGTGGTTACACTGCCACCAGGTAAGGATTTGATGATGGAATCCTAAGGAAACTACTAAATTTTTGTGTACTTAAATGATTTACTTATTGAAGTCACAGTAGTTTTTTGCAATTTTACTACAGTTTTGTTGCGCAAAATATTTAATATGTACTCTTCTCCTATTCGTGGAAAAAAATTCTACATTTTTTTTAAAATAAGAAGGTGTAACTTTTATCAGACAGTACATTTCATAACAAAATTTATCGAAGTTGTAGACTATGCTTGACAAATAAGTATAAGTAAATAAGTAGGTGTCTTTTAATATACATATCCCCGAAGTGGTAGGCAGACGCTCAACCACAGCACCCACGACTAGCCGAAGACACTAAGCCCCAAAATATAAAAGGTGGCAAGCCTATGTCAACTGGGCACATATACAATCCCGGGCGACGTTATTTTTATTAGAAAATTGAAAATACGCATATTTTCTAATGTTTTTGTTGTCCATCCCGGGAATCGCACCCGAGACCTTAAGAAGTCGACCACACAGGCGACAAATAAATATTAAGACTAAAAGGAATTGATAAGGGATCCCCGGGTTCGCAACATAAAGAAAATATTATTTTTTACAACTTTCTTATAGATACAACTAGATATATGTGACCCGTTGTTGATAGGCTTACTACCTATCATATTCAAGACCAGGTTCCTATATTCAAGAAACGAGTCGATTTGCTTACGAATGGTTGTTTTTTCAATATAGTACAAAATTTAACTACAGTCGTCCGTTTTCGGCTGTTAACTCTAAACATTTTGTATAACTATGAGCAACGCTTCTTTACTTTTAGGCAAACTACCAATGGTTATACTGACGGACAACGGTTCGTTGATTACAGGAACCGCGCTTTAGTGCCTTAAACTAGTCTTTGGGCCCTGTTTGTACCAGTCTAGTCTTACTACCCGGGGATACGGACGTGAAGATACTTTTTAATTGCAATGTTTAACAATTCTTTGCCACTTATGTTTTCTGTTGACAGCCCTAGTGGAAACATCAGGTCAAGGTCATGGGATGTCTATTGTTCTATCATGTATTAATTGTATGTGTGAATCTGAAGTAATCCGCCGTGCAGATCGAGTTTACAAAAACATGTGTACCTACCACTAGTGGTGAGAATGGAGTGGTAATTATTAAGGCTCCGGTGTCTATTTATCTCTCATTATAAAGTTGATATTTATTAACACTATCAAATTAAATTGACATTTATTCGCACGGGTGTGCAATTGAAAAATTGTGTAAAAAATAAACGACATAATCAAATGGCAATATGTCTAGATTACAAATAATTTTAGAATTATGACTATACGAAGAAAAATCGCCCGCCGCCGTCACCTTAATATTAATTGCTCGAATTCCTATAAGATTATATTTTCTTCTTAGAACATCGAAACAAAACAATTATAACCATTGTTCATTGCTACCTTAATTCGAATAACAATAATTTAACAGAACTATTTGTGTTTTTTTTAATTTAGGTACAAATCATTTTAGGAATTGTAATAGCCCTGATAAATCCTATATAGAGAAATCAGTAGGCTATAAGAAAATAAAAACATATCCATAAATACGTTTGCATAAAGAATTCAAAATCTGCTCCCACTTGAACATACCTACCTGATATATGCATGGGCAAAATATTTAACATCATGTTTATTTTAATAATATTTGTCAATAACAAAAGTGTGATTAGGTACTTAGGTCTAATGCAGCCTTTCCCAAAGTGGGCGATAACGCCCCCTTGTGGGCGCTGGAAGCCTAGAGGGGGGCGGTATAAATCTTGAAAAAAATGTTTTTTTTTAAACTAGGCGCAACAAACATGTTATTGAGGTTATTGAAAAGAAAAAAACGAGGGGGGGGCGCTACAAAACAACTGATTTTCAAAGTGGGCGTTACATGAAATAAGTTTGGGAACCTCTGGTCTAATGCATTATGTATCGAGGCTTTCGGCTGTTAGCCGTTTGGTAAATCCTAGAAGTTAGATCAAGCAAGCAAAAAAAAGAAGATTCATACAAAACAGGATATTTCCCGGATTGTTACAAAACGAAAGACAAATTTCAAGGTTCGGTTTCGGGTAGCAACGAACGAGAAGAAACCTATGCTCACACATTAGGTAATAAAGAACATATGGCAGTGGTCGCTGGACACGCGGCCGAAATGAATTATTTTGTTCTCAGTGACAGTGTCGGTGGACAACCAGCCTAACACTAGAAGGTCGACCGGCGAACTAGATCGCAGGCCGAAGCCGGTCACCGCTCTTTCCAAACACCTGACTGTCTCAAATACTTACCGTATATTATTGAGTACCTACAGCGTATTTGTCTTTGGAAGTTATTGGCTCAACGCCTAATAAACGAGGCATAAATGCATTAATTATCCTCGAAGCCCAGGATCCAGAAATCTCTAAGATTTCCAGAGTATCTTAACGCCCATATTCTAGAAGAAGTAGGAAGAGGCACAACTAGGGCACCCACGATTAGCAAAAGACACTAAGTCCATTGTGGATAGGTGACAAGCCTATTGCGAACCGGGCACATATGCAATCCCGAGCAGTATTATTTTTATTAGAAAATTGAAAACATACGTTTTCTAATTTTTTGTTGCTTGACCCGGGAATCAAACCCGGGACCTCAAGAAGTCAAGTCCAGTTATGGACCGCTAGACCACAGCGGCGATTTCCAGCAGAAGAATAACATATCTAATGGCATAATGAGATTTTATTTTAGCTACGCTCAGAACTATAATATGAGCCTTCGACCAATATTTTAAGCTTCAATTTCAATTGACATGCATGAGCGAGTTTTTAAGTAAGTCGGTAGGGTAAGTCTTGAATTTCGCTTTCGTGCAATTTGGAAATTAGAATTGGATACGTCAGATTAGATACTCTTGAACACGAAAATATACGAATTAATAACATTTAGTTAATAATAAACTAAATATAATTATTTATATTTGATATTTTCCATCGTCGGCGCTTGGTAAAAATATTCATATTTTTAAATAAAGAAACACTTCACTTATAATTTATTATTTTATAAATAGCCTACTTAAACTACTAAGGTTAAGTTCTAGCCCTGATGATGACGATGTCATAAGCGTAACCGGTAGGCTATTTATACAATAATAAATTATAAGTGATACGTAAAACAGTACAAATGTTTTTTTATTTAAAAATTGAAGATAATGATTTTAGCGCATTGGTGGAATTTTTGGGAACATTTAATTATTGCTATTACTGTGTTTAAAAGTACCTAAAGTGACATATCCGATTCCAATTTGCATAAAATCGAGATTTAAAAGCAACCATACTGATACTGTTATCGCATTATGAGCTTTTTCCATACGAGGGTGGATTGAAATATACTCGGTCTAACATAGTTTTGAATTTTAAAAATTAAACCTACCCAGAATAATTACTTCAGTTCAGAGTAATTAATTGATGTAGTAGAAGTAGTTAAATGAAATTCGAAACGTGTGAAAAAAATAGTTGTGATTTTATATTTAAAAAAAAAAACAATAGAACATACTTCCTATCTCATGGTTACTCCATTTGCAGAATCGAGCAGTGTGCTGTCATTAAGTATCTCCATAAGAAGAGGCTATCACCGAAAGCCATCCATGATAATAAGGTCAGTATATATTAGGCCCTAATATAGGTCAGAGCAGAATCCCCAAATAATTAGGGGATTCTGCTCTAGTTATTCATTCTTCAAAAAATGGATAGCAGAATTCAATTGTGGCAGAGAGAGTGTTAAAGATAAACTACGATCTCAAAGGCCACCCACTGACGAAAATATTAAAAAAGATTTAATTATGGGAGACTGCAGATTAAAAATTAAAGAGACAGCGACACGACAGCTTTCAGAAAACAAAAAAGAATGCGATTTAATATTTCACGTGATAAATTGGAATTATTTGAAGCCAATGCAGTTGAGTTTTTGATTGAGTATGCTGGGACTAGAAGGGAGTGATTATGATGGATTATCTTGAAAGGGGCAGACTATAAACTCTTGATTACTACTGTGTCTTATACGTCGTTTACGAAATTAAACAAAAGAAAAACGTTCAGGAACGCTCAGAAGGAAAGTCCTGTATCAACAAGATAACGACCATATTCACAAGTCTGTGCAATCAATGACTGAAATCCACTACTGTGGCTTTGAACTATTAACTCAAACGCTTTATTCACCTGACATAGCACCGTCTCACTTCTTTCTGTTCCATAACCTTAAAAAGCCTCTCAAGTGGTCAAAGATTTTCGACAAACAACGAGGTTAAAAAACCTGTAAATGCATATTTTGAATCAAAGGCAGAATATTTTTTTTCAATGGTCTAAATGTTTTGAGTGGGAGACTGCAAAAGTGCATCAAACCTAATAGTAATTATGTTTAAAAATATATGATTTGAATATAAAATGAGCGTCGAGTTCATCCAGAGATGTAATAGGTTTATATTTTTATGACAATATGAGTTGTGAGTTGTAACACAGAATGGGTGCCTCATTCTGTTTTTGTTCTGATTATATAGCTAGCACTTTTATATAGCAATTTTTTGGCTGATATGTCGTCTATAAATCATCTTCATCTAATTTTATGTTCACAAGTTCGTAATTCGTGATTTATGCGTAAAAAATTATGAAAACTTATTTCATATGGAATTTGCATAACTACTGTAAGTCAAACTTTCAATATATAAAAAATATTATTTTGAATGAAACAATGATTCTCTATATAACGACACTGAAGGGACTGCATTTTATAACGTTGTAGAAGGTTGTTATTAAATGGAGTTTATTTCAGACAAGTAACCATATAAAAATCTTATTTGAATGCTATTGCATGCAGTCCGTTGTTTTTGTTTGGCATCATTTGCTGCACTAACAATTTTGATTTAATTTTAAACTAAGAATATGATAATATATAAACGATCTATGACTCCTACTTATTAGTCATAGTCAAAAACAATCTACATGTGCAAGCAATCCGAATTTGGAAACGAAAGAACGAATATCTTAGAAAGTTCAGTATAAAGTTTGAATGCTGACAGTTGAGTTTATAGGCTAAAGAGATAGTAAAGCAACAAAACAATAACGTTAACGGGTTAGAAAGGAATTGAAAATTTCGCCACGGGACTTGAATCCTCAGTAGCTCAATTGGTTAGAGCATTCGTCGGCTTGAGACGAAAGGTTACAGGTTCAAATCCTGTCTGGGGCGAAATTTTTTCTTTCTTTAAAATTTATAGAAAACAAAACAATGTTCAGAGTTGCACAGTTTTTACTAATTTAGGCAACTTAAAAATACCTTTTATTACCTAATTATTGTTGTTGATAGTAGGTGTAATGTTATAATATCTAGGGGGTCATGGACCAGAAGCGTGCACGTCGCGATCCCTGCCAGTCCATTGGACTGCAATTCTGGCCCGTAAAAGTACCGCAGAGCGGATTAGGGCGTTCCCTGGAGGCGACGCGTACCGATCCGCCCTCGTCGGTACGAAAAGAGGCAAATGCGGCGATGGGGGCCGCCACCCATCACGCCAGGCCCCTACATGCGAATCGAGGAGTGGCGAGTGTCAAATAGGCACGTGGAATGTGAGAGGGGGAATGGAAGAGAAGATGAATGAAATAATTGATGTAATGGATTAGAGATGCCTGGATTTACTGTGTGTAACGGAGACTAAGCGAAAAGGTAGTGATACTTTTGATCTCCCCGGTGGCAGGTTGGCTCTTTGGTCTGATGTATCACAGAGCGATCACGCCAGCGCTGGGGTAGGTATCATTTTATCGT
>NJDC01004099.1:108380-120009 GCA_002245475.1 Calephelis virginiensis
TTACCTTTAATAGTTAAAATTGGATAAATTGATTTTTAAAATAAATTAAATTTCATAAGTATTACACAATAAAAACTGCATAAGTTTTAGTACTCGTCATGTGTATATTCTTGTTCAAACATTCTTTAATAATAGTCAGCGGTGGATTTACACTAGGGGCAGTCGGGGCAAGTGCCCAGGGCTGCAAATATTTTAGGGCGACAAAATTATAGAAAGTGATAAAATTTTTGTTTTAGTCTTATCAAGATTTCCCAATACAATTAATTCATTCTGTTAATTTTTATTTTTTTGTTTAATTGATAATTAAAGAAATTCAATTTATTCATTTGGTATTCATGAATTATAATTTTGGCACTTTTTTAGTAAAAATAAATAGTCAAAATGATTTAATCAATTTGTTTCCTTGGAGATTTCAAATAATAATCGATTTTTCTATTTTCTGGAAATAAAGAAATTTAATTAGTATTTATTTTTGAAAAATATTTCGGAATTTTGCATTTCTTAAAACATCTTGAACAATCAATCAATTAAAAAAAATCTGGAAAACGGTTGACCCTAAAGGCCATCCCTGCAACTTCCCGCCAATTCCATACCTTAACGCTTGAAATTGCACTTACAACATTTCTGAACTTTTCAAGCTCAAAAATACAATTTGTGTGTTATTTTAAGCCCTCTGAGCTCAAAGAAATAGCTCGAAGAGCTCAAAAGGCTGATAGAAGTTTAATAAAACAGTATTTTTTGAATTTTCAAACTGCAATAATTTCTTAATGAATAAATCGATTTTCACGCAGTTGGCAGTATTCCACACACTTTTTCAGAATCTATGAAAAACTTTTGAACACAAACTGAACAAACCGATAATCTTAAGGAAATTTGAAAAAATCACTTTTTCTGAATTTTTTCGACAACAAACTTATAAAAAATCAACTGATTTTCACGTTCTTGGTGACGATTGACGTGATTTTTTGAAATTTTTGAATAATAATTATTAATAAAATAATTATTTTATTCTGTCAAAAGCGAATCAACCGATTTTAACCAGATTGGTAGCAATCGACGTGGTTATTTAAACTTAAGAGCTGACTAGTTTTTGGAATTAGTCGGGAAGCCATATAGAAGTTATTCCAAAAAAAACGTTTTTTTTTTAAATTTCATTTTTTGAATACTAAGGAGAATTTTCATTCTACAAAACAAATAATAGTTTAAAAAAACTAAAATATCACGCTCTTATAAATAAACCAAACTAAAAAGTAAAAAATAAATAATTGTTTAAAAATTCAAAACAAGCTTTTTATAGAAAATCAAACTAAAAAAATAATTTGAATAAATTTAAATTAAAAATAGTGTTAAAAATTTCAATAAATATAAATTAACAATAATGTGAATAATAAAGAAAATATTTAAAAAAGCTTGGGGTGCTTTTTAAGATATTATAAAAATGATATCACTTAACTCATATCTGTCAATAAAATATCCATAAAAAAATAATAAAACATCAGCATGAAAACATTTTTCTACACGTATTTCCCCCTAAAGTAAAATTCTTGTAATAGGGCAGACTTTTTACGGTAGCCAGGGGCGGCATTGAAAATAAATCCGGCCCTGATAATAATTATCATCATCATTCTAGCTTTAGTTAATTTTCAGAAGTATGAGAACCCATGATCTGTTTTACTAAGAGTGGATTGCACATTCCTGATTTAAATTGTTTAACTGCAAGTCAGCTTCTGTATAGGATTATTAAACCTTAGAATATAAGCTAGCTCTGAGTTAAATAACACTTTTCCACAAAAATGTGCAAGTGGCCCTTAATGATTTTTAGTAGGTGTACATTTATATTGCAATATAAATGTACACCTACATGTTTATACTACTGTAGTACTACTGACAATTTTGCAGCCATTAGTAAATTATTTTGGAGCTATTTACAAAATTTCAAATACTATTATAATAATTGCTGAATAACAAATATAGGAAAATTTATATATCAATATGTGATGCCAAAACTTTTGGACCCTTTTTACGAAAATTGCGTGGACGCAGGAGCATACAATTTGGCACACTTATACCTAGTTTTTGTGTAGAAGAAGTGCAGAACGCCGATATTTTTCAATAATAATGCTTATAAAGTACATTAAATCAATAAATAAAACATTACCCACACTATCATGCATTTGAGACACACAAACAAATATATTGATGATAATGATAAAAATGAAAATTAAAAAATTAAGGGAAATAAACAAGAAATGAAGATGGCATTCTTATCAACAAGATATTAAAGTTTATTATGGCCGAATTGACCAATGGGCTACCAGTAGTTTAATTAAAATTGTCTTATTTATAATCATGTTTCTACATAATATGAAGTGAATGTTGTAGTTTATCAAAAAGTTACAATTAAAAATAAAGAAATTCCATAAATATTTAACAAAATAAATGACTTAATGAACAAATTGTTTATAACTTTTATCAAAATGTGATGTATATTTCTAGAAACTTTCATCTGCCTCTATAAAACTTGTTATATTAAAAAAAAAGAAAAAAAAACACCCTTATGAATTTAGCATGGAAAACTCTTGGAAATTATTTTTTATTAGAATGTACAAATCTGCTCATTTTTTATCGTAAAAATTAGCATTTTCCATTACAACTCAGGAATACATTGAAGAATTTTATTTGATAACTAAAATAAGATAAACTAGTTAGTGTAGTGTATGTAACAAACAAAAGTTAGTTTGAAACAAGTAGGTATACTTTTCTACTAGAAACTTGAACGAAACAAATAAAAAAAATATTCTTACTCTCTTTTTCGTGGTCAAAGCCCACTATGACGAAGTAATCCACAAGTCTGGACATTGCAATCCTACCCAAACATTCGACAGGCGCCACAAAAACACTTTGTAATTAAATTACACAAAATAAAATACATTTTTTTATAATTTCACATGTTTTTTAACACCACGCCATTTATAAACACACTCACAACACATTATGCACCATTGCCTTCAAGAATTATAAACAATACTTTCATTTAATAATGAACATTAGGTTTATAACTACAATTACATGAAATAATTAAGATAGCCCGAATATGAGGTTATATATTTTGGTTATTTCGTACGTACTGCGTTTTACTTTATGCGATTTCTCCAATTATTTTCGCGAAATAAAAGTAAACTTTGTTAAATTTGTGGGATTATGAAAAAATCTTGTAATATTTTGTCACAAATCAGAATAACCGAGAGTTCACCTTCGTCAAAAGACATTTCTAAAAACTAATAGTGATGTTCGAACTGCAATGGCCGATGAATCTTTAGTTATTCGATTCACGTCGAAAAACAGAATAATTTTCATTCAGAATCGATTTTTTAATTTAAAGAATTTTTAAACGGTAACGCAGAGTTATAAATTATATTAAGTTTTTAATATTCACAGTGCAAGATGCGATTGTACCTATAGCCTTTTCTTTCTAGTTATATTCATATAAGGTTTCATGAATCACATGAATATATTATTATGTTTAGATGAATTAGGATAGACAATATTTAATTGTAAGATTGTTTTAAATCTAGCATACAACATAAATACATAAATTATTGTTTTGACCATCTCATTAATCGAAGGATTAGTGTACACTCCTAACTCCATTAATCAATTGCGAGACTCAGATTCGATTTCCGACGAGGGCAGGCATTTGTATGATGAACATTCAGATGGCTGTGTTTTCAGTTCCGAGTATTTTTAAATTTATTTTGATTTCTTTTTATCTATTTTTATGTATTTGTCTCGTTGAACACTCATGACACAAGCATATAATTTGCTTACCTTGGGGTTAGATTTAATTTGTATAACTTGTCCGGGATACTTATATTATTTTATTTATTTTTAAATCCAGATCGGACTTTCTGCTTTAGGTACCTACTACTGTTGTGGTGAGTTAGTATAAAGAGACCCTACGATCCACCAAACTCGATATAATTCCTTAAAAGTCAGGAAACCTAAGGACTCCACGTCTGTAAACCAGTCACCCACGTTCTTATCTACCTTAAAGTTTTTGCTAGAACTCCGAATTACACAAAATGTGTTTGAAGTACTTAAAATCAAAAAGTGTTTCTTTAGAGACAATTTTTTTTTCCTAGACTGAGTCAAATGAACACGATCAGGAGCGTCGCTAGGCCATGGCCCAGAGGGAGGCAAGTTAATACGGAGATTAAGAAAAATATTAAAGGTAGGTTGCGCCAGGACTCCCATACCCTCGACTTTTTGACTTGCCTTTCATTTCCCTCTTAAATAGGTGTAAAGTAGTAGTAAAAGTACAATAATAATCGATCAAGCAACTCAAGTTAAAGACATAAGACTGTTTGTGTTATATATGTCACCTATTTTAGAATCTCTAGGGGAGGGCAGCTGCCCCTCTTGCCCCCCTTTGGCGACGCCCTTGAACACGATAAGTAGTCGTACTTACACAGCGCTGCTTTTATAGACTGATTCAATTAGTATGAAGACTTTATGCGACTGCTATTTATATATTTTTGTGATTGGTAAAATTTTATTGGTTTAGGTAAAAGAACGAATCGTTTCTCGGATAGATCATACAAATCAGACTACATTAGAAATTGGCTTTCAGAAACGTTATAAATATCAGCAGTTGAGAATTAATATCTAGAAAAGGTTTATTATGTAAAATCATATCGGGACCAATTATAATAGTTAGTATTGACCATTTGAGACAAAATGTGAATGGCTACGTATTTTAAAACACGTTAAAATAATGTCAAATGATCTCACGAAAGCACTATTTTAATATCCTCATTTAGCTGGTTTTTATAAAGTTACAATACATAAAAATCTTAATTAAGAAACAAGCCGTATGTTACGTTACGGTAATTGGTAATGTACACCAATTACCGTACATCTATAAACTTGATGAGATATAAAATCGATTTACTCACTATTCGTTTATTTTTATTTGTAATTATTGAAAAAAACAACCCTACGACAACTAAACAAATTACCATTTTTTTTTAATCTGGCCAAATTAGATTTTATTTTCTTTCAAATTCTAAGAGCACAGTAGGTAGGTAGACAGAGAAGTTGGTCAGAGAAATCATCATAAATCTATGATCGAAATATAAAGATTACTGGATATCTTTCTTTTCACACGAAATATGATGGAAAATACAAAACTCATTTTTTTTTAAGTTAATTTGCCCCTTTCTGGGGCCGGCTAAGACCTTTAAAACAAAACTCATATAATCAAAAACAAAATAAATGTTGTATATTTTTGTCCCTCATCGCACGTCTGTTTTTATAATGTTTCTGTCTTCAAGCATTTAAAATAGATGTTACAGCAAGGCGTATCCTTTCTGCCGGCCATATACCGCTACTTGGCCATATGCGTTATACCAAATTATTTTACTCGCTATCGTGATTATTTGATATAATATATACGTATCATAAAGCTGATCTTCGTGAAAAATGGAGATTTGTTTGTTATTTCCATGTAAAAGACAATCAGAAAAATCTAATTTACGAGAACACGACATTTTTAAAACAACATTTTCAAATTGTGTCAAGTTTTAAGTTCTGTAACAAAAAATAAGTTTTGACTGGTTTTAGATAGATTATCGACATTTGTATGTCATTGACGTCATCTTTATGATACTAACAAAGATCACAAAACAAAAGCACGAAACCATGGGATCCGAGGAGGTTCACTTTTCATAGTCTATACCAATAGGCATCGACCACACATCCCAATAGACACCGCATATAAGGCAACACGGTTCTGTCAACACACAAGTGTAATAATTGTTCTAATGTAGTTTATTACTTAAAAAAATATGAACAGTATTGACCAGGTTTGTGACCTGTAAACATTGTCGCGTTATTGTATAAAAAGTAAAAAAAATAGATATAAAATGACTGTTTCTTAAATTGAATGGTACGATAAAGACAGCCGGACTTCAAACTACCGAAAAGATGGTACAACTTTCCGTAGATTCATTAAAAATAATAACATTCATAATTACATTTTAAATTATTTAATATATATCGGAGTTCATCATATACTGATTAGTCACTGTTCGATGCGTGTTTGTATCCCTTTCTTACACATGTGATTTTCAAGCTATCACTTTCGTTTGCATACAGCTAGTGATGTACTAATGTGCAAATCTATTTTATCGATATTTTTATTTACTTATCCTGAATAGGATACCGGTATTGTACCGGTATTGTATGTAGGTATTTATGTATTTTATCGATAAATTTAAGCACTGACAGAAACAATAAATAACTTCTTACTCTGTGTACATTTGAGTTGGCCTCTGGATAATTACTCTTTTTTTAAGTGAGAAGTCAGCGAACAAGCAAACGGCTCTCTTAATGGTAACAGATAATCATGACCTATAGCCACCATTGATGTTACAGGTGCGTTGCTGTCCTATGGTCGGAATGTAAGGCCTATTGTGCAAATCTACTGGCTTCCCTACCCTCTGAATCGGAATGTGACTCTTCTTGTTACACTATTAATGGTATTGTCCTATCTGAGGTGAATTCTATTAAAGATTTCGGTATAGTTTGAGATATTAAATTGACATTTATTCCACACATTCAAAATGTAACCAATAAGGCGCCCAAAAATTTGGGATTTATTATACGTAACAGTAAGGAAATTGGAATATTTTTCATTTTTTCATTCATTAAGATTGGAAAGAATACAAAAAATATTTGTTAACCATTTGTACTATTGTCTCAAGCTTTCAGCTAAATGTTATTCTTATAAAGAAAAGTTAAGTAAATTAAATGTGATTTCACTTGAAAAGAGGCCCAATGGCATGGTTTTGGAAATTAATATTTTTACCATTTTATGGTTAACAAAATATATTGTTGTAACTTTGATTTTTTTTCTGATTCAAAAGTTAAAATTAAGAAAAAAAAATTATGTGAATGATTTTGCATGTTTTAATTTAGTAAATATTTATTTTTATTTTTTAATCAATTTGAACTTTTTTATATAGTAAAGTTATATTAATTTATCAATAATAACTAATTGTTAGTGTAAAAAAATAGATGTGTGAGTTTTATGTGTTTACCTGTAAGATGTTGTGCAATTGGTTATTTGTTATTTTTTATGTGTGTAAATTAGATTATTGTAACAACTGTTGGTAAGTCTGATTAATAAAATAAATAAATAAATAAATACTTCATAAAATAAAAGGCATATCGATAAATTATATTAGTCGTATTAAATATGTCTCATCCCTAATCTTACATATCTGTTTAGAAATATGACGTGTTGTCATTACAAAGGCCAATAGGAAAGCAGTTCCTCGCTTCCCCGCACCTCAGCTACTTGCCAGAATTGTTTCAGAGTTTTGGCGCCATCGAGAGAAAAGATGGTCGAAGTTTTTTCATAATTATTGAATTTCGTGTTAATATTGAGTGAAATTACTCAATTTTGGTGGCATTTTGTACAATTTTGGTCAGTAAAAGTGCACTAATGAATTAATCATAAAGAAATTAGCGTATCGTATATTTTCTCGTTGCCGCCAAATCTCCTTACATGAGCTTGTGTAAAAAGGCCACCGCTTTACCCAGGAGCCTGACATGACTTATTGACGACTTACGACTGATGACTAATTAAAATTAATTGAACTTGATATAAAATTCGATGCAAATTTCTACTTGACTAATGGCTAAATACTAACGTTAAGGCCAAAACTTAAAGAAAGAAAGAAAAAGAAAAGAATTGTTTCAGAGCAAAATTATAAAGAATACTGAATAGGCGTCTAGTAGGATGCAAAGAATACTAATAGTCTACCGGTGGGATGTGTGGTCGATGCCAGTAGGGTTACTCTTGAATCTCGATATCATGCGAATCGGAAATTTATGTCGTATATGTCGTCATCTGTGTTCAAAAAACACAGTATTAACAAATTATTATTAACATTTAGTTACAAATTAATTCAAAGAATCCGATAAAATCATTTATTGTGTACTATGATTTATAACTAAATGTTAATAATTATCCGATATTGTGTTCAAGATCACCTAAAATGTCATACTCGATTCCAATTTCCAACATTGCATCTATCGAGCTTTACGAATAACCCTACATATCTCTTTTCGTTTCGATGTCTCATCAAACTGTTGCTTCCACGTGCTAAGCACCTTTCTCTTAATTTTAGGAAAGGTTTTAACATAATCTGGATTAATACTAAAGTCGTGTAGGTACCGTCTTTAATGGCTAGTTTTGCAGTGAGATCTACTGCCTCCTTTCCCCAGAAGCCATTATGTGACGTAACCAATTGCAACCCCAAGTTTCTACTCGATACTCCTCTGTAACCAGAGGTGCATTTAGCTAAATGATGTAAAGCGCTTTTACTTTCAGTAAAAACAACAAATCGAAGATAATGTGTTGATGAAATAAACATGTGTTATAGAAAATGAATATTGTAGGTACTCAACTGGTAATTTCCTCCTTTTCGCATTTGGTTTAAAAATAAATACTTTTGATGTTATATAGGTTTATTAATTTAATTTTCCGAGTCATCGACTCCGTGGCGCAACGGTAGCGCGTCTGACTCCAGATCAGAAGGTTGCGTGTTCAAATCACGTCGGGGTCAATAATAACGAGATTACTTTTTAAATTTTCTGGCGACAATTTCCACAAATGAAAATGGAACCACTGATTTAAAGCGATGTTGCAAAATGAAGAGACCAATAATTTTCAATTAGAGATATCACAATCCCATGTCAGAAAAAACGATTTTATTTATTAGAGCATTCGTCGGCTTGACACGAAAGGGTACGGGTTCAAATCCTGTTTGGAGCAAAATTTTTTTTTCTTTCAAAAATTTGTAGATTTTATTTAAAAAAATATATCTTACACTGAAAAAAAGCAAAAAGCATATTACACTGAATTCATCTCTCAAGCAATGCTCGCCAAATAATTTTTTCCTCGTGTTGGTCCGGTTCCCTTGTGCATAATTGTAGTATAGACGACATGTCTTCCTGCCTTATCAAGTACGAATATAGCTGAAATTGGTCATTACTAAACATTTAGGGGTAAAATCTGTATTACCAAAAAGAGCAAACCAAAAAAGCAACTTGACTGGGTAGGGATCCACCGTCCACCACCCATCCTTACCTACTGCTGCCGCAATGAATGTTCTGTTCTGATTCACAGGTCAGAATACCTGACAGACTTGCATAAAAGCCTTAAGATCCTAGCGACAGAACACCTATAACATCAATGGCGTTTACGGCTACGTTTCTTAATCATCAGCACTGCCGTGTGATATTTTGCTACTTTATCTCATAAATAATAATGAAGATAAGAAAATATTTTTTTAGTAGGTAGATGGTTTCCTTATTTATTTTTACATTTTATACTTGTACTAGCGCCCCGCCTCGGCTTCGCACGGTTATGAAATCCACACTAATATTATAAATGCGAAACTCTGTCTGTCTGTCTGTTACCTTTTCACGCCTAAACCACCCAACCGATTTTGCTGAAATTTGGTATGTAGATAGTTTGCATTCATGAGAAGGACATGGGCATCTTTTTTGGAAATTCAACCCCTAAAAGGGTTATAAGGGGTGGCAAAGTTTGTATGAGAAAAATATTTTTATTGCACAATTTTTCATGAAACTTTGAATTAATGCTTTTGAGTACAAATAATGAAACACGTATTTCAGGGTTTTTCGAAATTCGCCCCCATTGGGGGTTTAAGGGGGTGGCTAAGTTTGTATGGGAAATTTAATTCTATTGAAATATTTTGCGTGACACTGAAATAATGCTCTGCAATACAAATTATGATATACATATCTAAGCTTTTTTTGAAATTCAACCCCTATGAGGGTTAACGGGGGTGGCACAATTTGCGTAGGAAAAATATTGAACAGTAATTTTTACCATAAGTCCATAAAAATGAACCACGTACAACAGTTTATCGTTAACGAAAAACACACAAATAAATTATGATACACATAGTAGCAAATTTGATTGAAATCCCTACTTCCCTACTATAATATATCAATATATATTTAATATATAATATTATAAATGCGAAAGTTACTCTGTCTGTCTGTCTGTTACGCTTTCACGCCTAAACCAGTGAATTTGATGAAATTTGGTGCAAAGATAGAACAGACCCTGATAAACAACATAGGCTACTTTTTATTGCAAAAAATAGGGGAGAATGGGTAAAAAGAGGGGATGACTGTTCATATGGAAATTCGTCATTTTTAAAGCTGTAACAGTGAAACTTTGTATTTAGACACCTTATATTTAGACACTTTATGATAAACAAAAGAACATAGGCTACTTTTTATAGCGAAAATTGGAGGAGGAAATTGGGGTAAAACAGGTGATGAATGTTCGTATGGAAAATCGACATTTTTGAAGATATAACAGTGAAACTTTGTATTCAGACACTTTATTAGAAATGAAAGAACACAGGCTACTTTTTATACCAAAAATTGGAGAAGGAAATTGGGGTAAAAACAGGTGATGAATGTTCGTATGGAGAATCGTCATTTTTGAAAATATAATAGTGAAACTTTGTATTTAGACACTTAATGAGGAACGAAAGAACATAGGCTACTTTTTATAGCGATAATTTAATCAAAAGTATACTTATCAACCTTATTATAAAAGAATATAAACATGGAAACGTGCAAATGTCTTCAACATAGACAAATTAATTTTCCAGATTTTTCTCTTAATAAAATGAACCGAAACTCGCCTTTTATGACTAAATTGGTATGAAAGCAGTCTATATTTTTTTGTAAGAGCTCGGAACCAAAATCTATACTATCTATATTAATATTTAAAAGCTGAAGAGTTTGATTGTTTGTTTCCTTGAACTTTCAGTGTTAGAAAGTCCATTTATTGAAGAAGGCTATAGGCTATACATCATCACGCTAAGATCAATAGGAATGGAGCACCAATGATAAATGTTTTAAGATCGGGGGATTTTTTCCTATTGAGAGCGTGCGCTGCGTTAACGGTGAGTTTCGTAAAAATCATGTATGAAAGAATTGTTCCCTTTTATAAGTCCTAAAAAAAGTCCGCGACAGCACATTTCTATCTTTTATGGTTAGCTCACTATAACCTTTTTTTATGTTAACCAAATTTGTTTCAAAATAATGCATTATTTATCCAACTTACTTATCCAAAAAAATACGTCATTCATCACAAGTATTTAATTTAAAACAAAATTGCATTTCACATCACTCGATTTAAATGAATATCTTAGGAGATATCGCAGTTTTAAAATAACACTATCAAATAGAATATAATCACTGCGTTAACACTACAGTTTAAAGACCGCACGACACAGACGCGTGGTATGCGCGTGGTTGACTCCTTATGGAACGGTTGTACTCAGTGCACTACTTTCTAAATTTATTTTTTCCAGAACATCATCGTGTAATACTTTTAAGGTGATATTTAAATAAAAATAGATTAAAGTTTGAAAATGGACGTAGGCCGTTTTTCATCTTAAAATTTCAACGGGTAGCGTTGGAGAGTTAAATATTAAATAGACTACGCGGGCGAAGCCGCGGGTAGCGGCTAGTATACATATAAACCTTCCTCTTTAATCACTTCAAAAGA
>NJDC01004100.1:0-15801 GCA_002245475.1 Calephelis virginiensis
TTATAAGCCGTCTTCTATAAACCTGATTGTTTTATTAATTAAATTAGAAAAAAGAGAAAGTTTGAATTCTAAGTACTTGTTTACGTCATGAATGCATAATGATTTTCATTACACGTTGGTCTTAATTTCTTATATCTTTATATCTAGTTATACTGGCCTACCCAGCAAACTTCGTATCGCTTGACATTTATGCTTTGATGGCAGCGCAGTCTGTCGGATCCAATGTGAGACATTCCAAAATCAATAACTACTTATTATTAAAAAAAATAGTTAAAAAACATTTTCCAGGAGACTAAATTATGAATCTAAACCATTCTCAAATTCCCTTGAACACACACAAAATTTCTTCAACATCGGTCCAGTCATCTAGAAGGAGTTCAGTGACAAACATACGAACACAAGAAATATATATATATTAAGATGTGTATGTACAATATAGGGTTGAAAATTATAAATAAAATAATAAAAAAATGATCTTTACGCCCATATCTCTGAAGAGGTAGGCAGAGACATAACCAAGGCACCCACGACTAGTCCCACAATGTTACAGGTGGCAAGACTATCGCCAACCGGGCACATATCCAATCCCAAGCAACATTTTTTTATTAGAAAACTAGCTGTCCCGGCGAACTTCGTTCCACCCGTTCAGTTTGTGTTGAAAAAAATAAAATGTTGTTTTTCCTAGTTTCCGAGAAGTTTTTTTCCTTATTCTTATCTTTTGAACCTTCCCTGGACTTGACCAAATAATTCAAAACCAGAATTGGCCAAATCCGTTTAGCCGTTCTGGAGTTTTAGCGAGACTAACCAACAGCAATTGATTTTTATTTATATAGATAGATTGGAAAACCCAACTTTTCTTTTTGTTGCCCGACCCGGGATTCGAACCCGGGATCTCACGCAGTCAAGTCCATCACCTGAATCGCTAGACCACAGAGGCGATGATAAGTAAAATACATGTTTTTTTCAATCGGACTTTGTGGTTTTAATTAAATACAGAAACTTTCAATGGATTCTTACGATGTATCTTTCACCAATTTCCATAGTTATTGTATTTTTTTAAAAATATAACGGAGCGGCCACGAAGCCAATTTAGGAGTAACAAGCTGTTGTGGAGTCTTATTATGAACTTTTTTTTATGATTTGGAAGGCAAACAAGCAGACGGATTTCCTGATGTTAAGAAGTTCGCGCCGCCTAGAGACACCAAAGGTGGTATTGGTGCGTTGCCAACCTGAGTAAAAGTAAGTTTACTGGCTACCTTACCCTCCAAACCGGAACACGTCATGACGTTTTGGCGGCAGGAATAAGTAAGGCGGTGGTACCAATCCGGGCGAGTCGCGGCGAAACTCTACCATCTAGTCAAATGTCACGGTGTTAGTGACGGTAAGCCTATGCTTGCCTTTTCGAGCTGACTGGCAAAGGAATGCAGATGGTCTATTCTGCAACGGAGCCCGGACCAATACGAGCATCTTCGTTGTCACCTTTTTTTTTCTCATTCGTTGTAATTTATGAAAAATACATTGATACATTTAATATACATTAATTAAACATGTAAATTTTTATTTTTAAGTAGCCATAAATTTGTTTTATTCCAAAGTTATTTTAATGGAAAAAATGAAAGTTCCGAAAAAAAAAAAACAAATGAGTATCTTTCGTCATTTTCATCCCTATTACAATACTTATAACTGTAAAACGGTAGAGTGATTTAGGTGATATTTGACATTATTGCCTTGAATAGCAAAATTTCAATTAAAATACTTGAAAACTTAAGAATTATGAAATTCCCGTAGTATGATACTAATGTCACTGAAGAAGCTAGCTTATAATATAGATATATTAAAATTAAAACATGAAATGTAGAAATAAAAATTTTCTCTCCTCCTCCTCCTCTTTCCAATATCTATGTATAATGTATATAAGACCCATTTCGATCATGCCAGCTTTCAAACGGAAAAAAACCGCTACTTAATAAAACAATCTGTTTAAAAGTTATAATGTCACACACACAGACACACGCACGCACGCACGCACGCACGCACATACGCACGCACGCACGCACGCACGCACACGCAGTTTTAGTACACTTCACAGAGATAAATATGTAGATAGATTTTAAGATTATTAGTTCAATTTAATATAGTCGTGAGTTTGTTAGCTTAGAAATTAATAACATATTAACACTCAGAGTAAAGTGTTGGTCACTTAAAATCCGCAATGTCGAGAAACATATGAACTCTTCACGTCAAATCCTCTGCAGGGCAGGCAGAGATTATAGAGTGCCAAGTGAACGAAGTTCCTAGCTGGCTACTAGTAACTAACTACGTATTCAAAAAACGGGTTGCACTATGGGAGTTCCGGCAGAAGTGAAAACTTGAATATTAACGTTGTGTATTTTTGATATTTTGGAATGGTTAGGGAATATTTTTACACGAACTGCTATAATTATCAGTATGAAAGTACTATCATTTATGTGGCAGAATACCTAAAGTATTCATTTTTTGCTCTATCGTACACAAACATGACAACACGTACATTAGCGCAAGCGTCTTGCGCCGTCTTATTCGCGCAAGCGCCCTGCGCCGTCTTACGATAATTCATTTTTACCCATTCCAAAAGTGCAACGCTGCTAAAAAGTTTTCACTTCAAAATTAAAGACTTTAAAAAATTTACTATACATATTATTTTGCTATACATATTGAATACCTATACCTATAAGCCGCTATTAGCACAAGTGACTATTGAGCACGACCAATTAAAGCCAATTTAAAAGGTCATTTTAGATGACAGTATAAATTGTGGACTTGCTTTTTTGATGGACCATTAACGTTTAGACCAGTAAAAGGTATTGACCGACTCCAAAATGGCGGAGGTTTGTAATTAGACTGTTTTGTTTGTATGTTTATTACGCGTTATGGCCATTAACGAACCAATTTCGGTACATCATATTAATTTTATCAAAATCCGACTAGTGGCGAAAACCACTTAATAATATTGTGTTGGTCCGAGCTCTTTTCTTTTCTCGAGGCCTAACATCCCGGCCTCAGGTTGGCAATGCACCATTACCACCTTTGGTGTCTCTAGATGGCGGGAATTTCTTACCATCAGGAAATCCGTCTGCTTGTTTGCCTTCCAACATCACAAAAAAAATGTCTGAACTCCTAAACTACTGAAGTAGTTTTGATGAATTTTTTTGTAAGTGTGAACTTAAGCCATTCTCGAACCCTTCACACTTTAGTACACTGGAATTTTTTTTTTATTATTTTTTTATTTGTAAATTGTTGTTGATTTTGGAATATTTTACATAGGATCCGTTAGACTGCGCTACTATCGGAGGATCAAATATTATGTAGTAGTTGAGCGATATGAAGTTTGCTGGATCGGCTAATTATTAAGTAGATATACATAACTCAAGAACTAGTAGGATGTTGATACAATTGATGTGAGACCATCTCAGAACTATTTGCTACCTTTTGAAAAAATCGCCTCTGTGGTCTAGTGGTTCAGGTGTTGGACATGACTGCATGAGGTCCCGGGTTCTAATCCCGGGTCGGGCAACAAAAAGAAAATTTGAATTTTCCAATTTTCTAATAAAAAATGTTGCTTGGGATTGGATATGTGCCCGGTTGGCGATAGGCTTGCCACCTATCACGTTGTGGGACTTAGTATCTTCGGCTAGTCGGGGGTGCCCTAGTTGTGCCTCTGCATAAGTCTTGGGGATATGGGCGTGAAGCTACTTTTTTTAAAAAAAAAGAAATATCAAATAGCGACGTGGTACCTAATGACCTGGTTGGGGTCGGGTTTTGCAGGTTTACTGCGCTTAATTATTATTTATGTATTCAGACTTCAGAGCAAAGACGGGTAGTAAGAGTAGTCAACCTACCGGTATTTGGTTATTCAAGACGCTGTATCTAGAACTTCCTTACCGTCAGAAAACTCTTCTGTTTGTTTGCATGTTACTGTAAAAAACCTTCCCTTAATTTTTTAATTGACCCCAAAATACCCCATCACCAACAATACCAATGGTAGTAGAGTTCTGTGTCACTACTTGACCGGATAGGGATCTTCTACTTTACATATTAATGGTGCCACAATCACATTATCACGTTCCGGTCAGATTAATTTTTTGAAAATTACTAATGTGTTTAGGGATGCAACATCGTTCATAAAAACATCGGTGTTATAATACCGACGTTTTTGAAAATGAAACGTCGATGTCGAAAATATCGATATTTATGAACGATACATCGATGTTTTACGATGTTTAATAAAATATTAGTAGGGTTGACGTACGGCCTACGTACGGTATAGTGAGAAAAAAGTGATTTCCTATATAGATTAAATTAGATTCGTTTTAGTAATCAAAATTACAGACATATACTTATACTTTACATAAAACAGTTATAGTGTACCAGCATATGCATATTTGAAGAATAACAAAATCTGTAAATAAAACTAATTTGGTGAAAATGCAAAAACACGAACGACGGAGCTGCACATGGACGCCAAACATACAGCGGTTCATTCTTTTGCTCACTTTAAGCGTAATAGTGAGACGAAAATAGAAAGTACAGTAGCGTGTGAGTGACTAAGATTATAATATGTAGATTATTAACTATTAAAGAGATGGCACTGCAATTGAACACCGCTCATAAAACATCCTTGATAATGAATAATGATGTATCGATGTTTTCTTGTTGTTTAACATTGATGTTAAAACATCGATATTGTTTGCATCCCTAAATGTGTTGCTAACCTTGCAGTTTTTACAACTGCACTGGGTTTTATGGGCCTAGCAGAGTGCTCAGCCCGAGACATCTTCATTTAGATAGATTGGACTGTTCCCTACAACGCCAGCAACAAGGGCTGTCTCCCAGGAGACAGTACCTCGACTCGGTGCTGCGTTCTGGTCACTGGGTAGAGTTGATGGAGGAGGAGCCATTACTCATCGCTCGGCGTTATGTGCCGGGCGCAAGGGAGATCTTAGTCTTCTAGACCGGCGGCGACGAGGTAGTGTTGTTTATGTTTGGGTTGCGAGGGAGTAAAGTTTTGCAGCGACTCACCCGGATTAATACTACCACCTTACCTATTTCTGCCGCCATAACGTCAGTGCTTGCCGTTCAGTGTTACGGTTCGGAGGATAAGGTAACTTACTTTTGCTCGAGACCTAGCATCCCGGCTTCAGGTTGGCAACTCATAATTACCACCTTTGGTGTCTCTAGGTGACGTGAATTTCTTGCCATCTGGGAATCCATCTGCTTGTTTGCCTTCCAATATCATAATAAAAGGAAAAAAAATGTAGTTCATTGAAGAATTTCTCAAAAAAAATTCATTTAAAATTTACATTTCTCTAACTATCCGACGTGGTACAAAATAATGGATTTGGTTATTCGGTTGCAAAAAAAATGTTACGGTTTTGAAGAAAAAATAGTAAAAACATTTTTGAAATGAAGTTTTGTGTATAAAATTTTGTAGTTCATTTTCAAAACGAGCGCCTTTATTTCTTACTATCTTCCAATCGCTAAATACAATACAATACAATACAAAAAATATTTATTTTCCCTCAAAAATACAAATAGTCAAAACAATGTTTTTCTTTACACTAACTTATTAACTAGGAACAACAAAATTAAAAAATAAATAAATAAACATAAACAATATTTTCTATTTTACCCTTGAACTGACACATGTATTGTATTGTATTGTAATGTATTGTATTGTATTGTATTGCTAAAGTATATATTTTTTTAAAAATTGTGTGTTGTGTTATTTGTTATATGTTATTTGTTATTTATATCATTCTTGTTAAGTTTCATCTAAGTCCGTCATTTTTTGCGTTAAAGAGTAATAAACATCCATCGATTCTTACAAACTTTCGAATTTATAATATTAGAGTAGGGTACAAAGACATCTAAGTTTGCTTACTTTAAATTTCTCCACTACTTTTTATTTCTAAGTTAAGTCTCGTTGTACACAATGGTTTTCAAGGTATATCAGACCACAGACCAATGCTTCAGACGTATTTTTTCTTTGGAATGACTAATGTGTTGCCAACCTCGCCGTTTTTACAACTTCACCGGGCTTTATTTCAGATGCAGTATTCGACAGGAATGAGGTTTGGGACTTCTTAATAGCCATGGAATTACAATTTGAAAAATAATATCTGATATTTTTAAATCGCAACACTGAAAAAAAAATTAAGGGGGGGGTTTTAATTCGTCTGTATGTTTTTTATATGTTTATTACGGTGTTTATTATTTATACCGTCAATAGCCAACCGGTTTTTGTGGTTGTTTGTTAGAACGATAGGTGGACGATATATATAAATTTTATCATGATCGGATCATAGATGTTTTTATGTTAAGTTTGACTCAAAAGCACGTTGATAAAATTAATGTGTGACCATTAAGAAACCGTATGCTATCTTACGATAAAAGAATTGGCAAATCGCGACCCAATAAAATTGTTCGAGTCGGCTGTCGCAGTATTATTGCGCTTAATTATTGCAACAACACAAAGAGAAATTACATTATTTCACTTTATGTATTCTATTATGAAATTGTATTTGAAATTTATTGTATCACAAATTTTTAAAATGCTTTTGTTTCTTAAAACTTACTATCATATATTGAAACAGTTTAATATCTAAATTAGAATTTTATTTGAAAATTGGGAGCGTTAATTTATAGATCGGACCGGATCTGACCCAGCAGACTTCGTTCTGCTATTTTTTTTAAATATGTTTTTAGTAAAAAGATGCGACGAGTCATCCTTATCACTTAGATGTATAAAAATACATTGTAGTCGATTCTCAGATCTACTGAACATGCATATAAAATTTGGTGAAATTCGGTTTAGTCGTTTCGGACGAACGAACGTTATGACACTAGAATTTTATATAAGATTTATTATATTTTGTTACATATAGCTTTTGTAAACATAACATGTTATATAAATTAAAGAAGCTGTACAAAGTTGCTCTTACAATCTCCTTTTGCCGTAACGAATCATAGTTGGTCAATGCGGGTCAGTCAGTATCCAGTTCAACATCTAAACAGCTGCGCGCACGCATTTTGTGCCTATTCGTTGTTTTAAATTTCGAATATTTTTTTCAATACGGAAAATTCGAATTTTTGAATAAAGAACGGTATTCGAAATTATTCTAATCTGGGACACATTATGCAACGAAGTTGAAAGTGAAGGGTCAACGCCTTTCTATATTGCGAGATTTTCACATGAAGAAAAGTTAAAATCATTTTATAACTTTTCCAGTATAGTAAAGAAGTTTTATTAGTGTCATTGTGTTAATGGTCTGTGCATATTTACTGCAATCAAGAAACTCGTCCACTTGCTTCAATATTATAAAAAATAGTGTTGTATTGATTGAATATAATTAAGATTTGAATTAAGAAAATGGGTCTCCTGTATGACTCTGCAGGGTTACCCTATGTGATGTGGGGGGGCCATGTAATTAAACTAGAAAAAATGCCATTAACTGAAGAAATATATGTCGAAAAGGCTAGAAAAGAGTTGCGTGAAACTCCAGAGAACGTCGAAACTGGATTAAAAGAATTGAGAAGACTGCTCAAAGGTAACAGTTTATTTTTCAAAGATTAATTAGAGATTAAAGATAGTTGTTTAAGAGTAGAAAGTTGTTACTGTTAATTAAATGTTAATATAAAAACGAAAAAAATTAAAAATGGTGGGTGAAAACAAGTTTTTGTTTAAATAACATGCTGGTTACACTACTTATAACTCAGGAACAAATTTTACTGCAAATTAATGAGGAGGTAGGTTTGAACCTGGAGACGGATATAGGACATTTTATTCCGTTCAGCTGTGAGAAAAATAGAAAAAAACAACATTTTAACTACTTCCATACCTACTAACAAAACGGATGAAACGAGTTTTGCCGGTACAGCTAGCTATGATTAAATAAATATTACAAAGTAGCCCTTTTAAGGGCTCATCAAACGGTTTTAGATTTTCGTATACTGTTTTTGATTATCCTGGAACTGAACCTGTTTAGTTTTTTTTTTAATTGAAAGATAAACAAGCAGATGGATTTCCTGATGGTAAAAAAATCACGCCGCCTAAAGACACCTAAGATGGTAATGGTGCGTTGTCGATCAGAGGCCGGGATATTAGGCCTCAACCCAAAGGTGGCAGGAATAGGTAAAGCGATGGTACCAATTTGGGTAAGTCGCTGCGAAACTCTACCACCTAGTGTACCGGTGTTAGTGACGGTAAGTCTCATTGGAGTTAGATGATAGTTTTAGATAAATTTCAACTGGGATCGTGAAGATATTGCACAAATTCATAGACTCTCCAAACCAGTAAGAGTGTTGAGCATAGACTTGTGCTTTTATGGCGGTAGGAATAAGAAATGCTGTGGTTCCGATTAGTCTGAGTTGTGGAAAATCTATCGACTTCTGACATTCACTTACTACTAACCTGCAACACTGAAGTTACTAACCTGCAACACATCGGATTTATTAAGCCTTGAATCTTACACGCAGACGAAATAATTGTCTTACCACTTTAATAGCATAAAACAACAAACTACCTCACGTTCTCCTTTATAGGATAATATTATGATGGTATGAGATAATCGTAGCCTATAGATAAATGAATGAATGAATTAATAAATGAACTTTTTATTATGCACAATCAAACTAACAACAAAATAAGTACAATGAAGTATTAACAACAGCATATGAATAAATATAAAAGATTTGAGACAGTGTTAATAGAAGAATTACCAAAGTTGCCGTATCATGATGATCCAAACCTTTTATATGAATCATTATTTACATTAATACAAACTGTACATCATCAGACTTTTAAGCCTAAAAAAATTACAGTAAATATCAATCACAGAGCTTTTAGTGAATGGGCAACGTTGGGTATTCATAAGAGTAGGAAAAGGTTATATGAGTTGTATTATGAAAGAACTTTCAATCACAGCATTGTATTTAAGGAATATGTAAAATAATATTCCAAAAATTTTTAAAAAAGCTTGTAAGTTTTCGAAATCTAGGTATCTAAAAAGTATTGTTAAAAATTCAACAAATAAAATAAAAGCTACTTGGAATATTATTAATTGTGAAACGGGAAGAAACAGAATTTTCAATAATGAATACCACTTGATAATTGAAGATATGAACATAGAAGAAGATTTAAATGTAGCCTCAGAGTTTGAAAAATTTTTCAGCGGCATTGCAGCTGAAACTACTAAAGTTCGCAGATCGTCACCCAGTGATGCAGAATCATTGCTGAAGCAATATGTTGATGAGTGTAAAAATAGTTTGGAATTTTCGTTTGTTGGTGCATCAGATATAATAAAAGTCTTTAAATCATTAAAAATTAAAAATACGTTAGACTTATGGGGACATTCTCTTAAAGTTATTGCTTCAGTAATAAATGTTATTGCTCCATATTTAGCTGTAATATTTAACTGTTGTGTTTCCAATGGAGTATTTCCTGATCTAATGAAACTTAGTAAAGTTATAACTATATTTAAATCTGGAAGTTCTTCTGATCCCTCCAACTACCGACCTATCTCCGTTCTGCCTACCCTGAGTAAAATATTTGAAAAAGTTATATTGAATCAAATGTTACTACATTTTAACAAACTAGGATTATTTCATAATAAACAGTTTGGTTTTACAAGGGGTAGATCAATAGTCGATGCTGGTGTGGAATTATTGAAGACAATTTATGAGTGTTGAGAGGATTCTCAGGATGCAATCGGGGTGTTTTGTGATCTGTCCAAAGTATTCGATTGCATAAGCAACGATACGTTGATCAGGAAACTGCGCCATTACGGAATTAGAAATAAGGCACTCGATTTTCTGATTTCATATTCGAATGGAAGAATTCAGAAGGTTGATATTAATGGTAAAAATTGACTGGTGCTGCTGTTACGATGGGTGTCCCCCAGGGCTCTATTCTTGGTCCATTTTTGTTCATTGTATATATTAATGACTTACCTTACTATGTAAGAGACAAACACGAAATTGTATTGTTCGCGGATGAAACTTCACTTATATTTAAAGTGAAAAGACATCTGGGTAAGTATGACGAAACAAACAATGCGATGTCAAAAGTTGTACACTGGTTCAATGTAAATAATCTTTTTTTGAATGAAAAAAAAAACTAAAAATTAAATCAAAAGGTATTATACGAGTAACATTGCTGAATATTTAGCAGGTAAGACTGCTTGGGATTAATTGCTCCTCAAGCCAATCTCTTATAATATATAATGTATCATTACATAAATTATTGTAAATATATTGTAAACTAAGAAAAAAAAGACAAGCTCGCTGAGTTTCTTGCCGGATCTTCTCAGTGTGCGGCCGCGTTCCGATCCGGTGGTAGATTTATTATTATATAGACCCGTCACAAGTGCCTCTTGTAGGTTTATGTGAAATAAAGATGATTTATTATTATTATTATGATTATAGTTTTTAGTACACAAAAGGCGATCTTACCACACCGTACCTTAGAAGTTATAGGTGCATCGCTATCGGGGTTAAAGTCTAAAGTTAAAATCCAATAACTACCTTACTGTCGCGACCAGAAAACAACACTGTTCCTATGGTGGCAGGGATAAGTTAGGATACCTACCCAAGCACATTGGAGCACAGAACTCTACCACCAGTGAAAACTTATCACATTTAGGTTAAAAATACTTGCATTAGATAATATTCTAAAATAAGATAATGTTATTGACCTCACTCGTACCTAATAGACATTAGAATGCGTAACAATTGTACAGATAATTGTATTAAACTTTAAAATAGAGTATAGGTACATAATTTTATCAACAAAATAATTGAGCGCAGTAAAACTGCAATAACTGACTCTAACTATTATGTAGATACCACGTCGCGATTTGATAATTCTTTTTATAATGGTTCCAAATTTGAAAAAATGTAGGTGTACATTATGAAATACCCAAAACGACCAGCAGTATGTTTATAAAATTTAAACTATTTTTCGAAAAAAGTATTATCAAATCGCGACGGAATAAGTAAGTAGTTAGTCTGTTTTTTTTTGTAGTTTTACTGCGCTTAAATATTTTGCTAATTCCGCGGACATGGCATAGATCCGCAGAATACGCAAAATAAAGGCATAATCTACATACGTAATGTTATATATCTACTTATACATGCTTTTAGAGGCGGTTAATTAATCAGAATAACGGAACAAAGATATGTTTTAGACTATTAGTTATGGAATGAGGTCACTTTGTTAAATAAGCACTAGTGGAAATAATTGGTTGCTTGATGCCAGAAAATTGTTTATGCTAGATCGGCCGATAATTTAGGGAGTACGGAGGTCATAAGCACATGCAGTGTGAAAATATTTTTAATGAATTTGTCCCTTTGTGACAGGCTAAGAAATTTAGCAATTCTGCCACTTATTTTTAACCGAGTCTAAAAAAGGAGAAGGCTCTCTATTCGACATATTTTTTTTGTGTGTTTCTTATGCGATCACTCGGCCAATAGCTGATGCTTTGTGTTTAGAAAGATAGGTAATGATTCCAAGGAGGTCCATATTTTTTATGTTATACTAGCTGTCCCGGTGAACTTCGTTCCACCCGTTCAGTATGGGAAATAATAAAGTATTATTTTTCTCTTCTTTTTTCAGCAATTTCCTGGTTTTCCTCTTTATAAAAACCTTCTTCTGATAATAACTAACAAAATGAAAAAGAATAAGCTAAATCGGTCCAGTCGTTCGGAAGTTATGCGCTGACCAACACATTTAGCGATTCATTTTTATATTATAGAATATAGATAATCCGACTAGTGGTCTTTTTTTCAATTTCTACTTATCTTAACTTATCGTTAAGATTTATGCATTATCAAAAATAATAATTAAATTGTGACCTGGTACAAAATGTAATACCTAGTTGAAGTCGGATTTTGCCGTTTTACTGCGCTTATTAATGTTATAAATTATACATCTTATTCTTGTTGGTAATTTCATATTTTACGTCTGTATCCTTATTGCATAGGCAGACAGCATCGAGTGTCAATAACTAATTTAGAAATTTAAATATACGTTTCTAGTTAGTTAGTTAAGAATATCTAGTTTAAAATTTATTATAAGCATTTTTAATTTAAATCGAAACCGGCTAAATTTTAAATTGGAATACCAACAAAAGTGTACCGAAAACTTATTTTTATTTTGGTAAATATTAATTGGATAAAAATACTTACTGTTATCACAAAATTTCAAAATGCTTTGTTTCCTTTTTCAAAATTACATGTCTAACCTCATTTCGCAAAAAGTTATTTTTTATTAACATTTTTTTCTGATCTCCGCGTCTAGCAGTAAAATTTGCGGAATTTTGCCCAAAAATGTGTATCTTCTTGGAGCCCACCTATTAAAATTAACTTTTGTTCATTACTCTCGCTAAATCTCGAGAACGCCTGGCTCCATTTGGCTAATTTTAGATTTGAATTATTTTGTGGAAGTCCAGGGTTACTCGACGCCATGATGTTTTTTTTCTAATTAGGTATACGCGGAATGTTTTGAGCACTGAATACGCAGACCTATAAAAATACTTCTTTTTGGTCTGAGAAACCAATAAAAAAAATACTTATTTATTGGTCTGAGACTGAATATGATGGGCTATATTTTTATATGACCAGTTTTTATTGGTCTGGGACTGAATATGATTGGCTATGTTTTTATATGACCAGTTTTTATTGGTCTGAGACTGAATATCATTGGTTATGTTTTTATATGACCAGTTTTTGTGACGTAGTTTTAAAATCACTTCCCGTATGTATTCATCACAATTTTTATTTTTTCCACTTCTTTTTATGTGAAACAATATCAACTTCTTGAATTTTGCAGTTCTAAATGGCACTAAAAATAAACAAATAGTGTCTTAGTTCTTCCTTTTCTTTCGTTTTTGGCACTAGCGTTAACATTTGCCATTAGTCAAGTTGAATTTTGCGTTAAGTTACTCGATTTAACAAAATCGGTTTTAAATTACTCAAAATTATTAATAAGTCGTCAAAGAAAATCATGCCAAGAGTTTTGAGTGAAACGGTGGCCTCATTACCCAAGCTCATTTAATGAGACTTGGTGGCAACGAGGAAAAACATGATATACTTATTTCTTCATGATTGTTTGATTTGTGCACTTTCACTTGCAACATAAAAATAACTAACGCAGTAAAGATTTAAATATTAATCATGTACTAAGTATTACTTATAATAAATAATAGGTAGCACATTATTATTATCAAACCTTTATTATTTAATACTTTTAGTTTATTGCTGATATGGTTTAATTTAATAAAAATAAGCAACAGAATAGGTGAAAGTAGAAAAAAGATGCTCATAAAATAAAAACTAATGGGCCTACCTGAATTAGTTTTTTATGGGACCAATTCCAAGCTATTCCGCATCAAACAAAAAAAAAAATCATGTAAAATAGTTCAGAAATCTCGGAGAAATCGGTGTACATACATAAAAAAGTATAGATACCGGCCGAATTGACAAACTCTTCGTTTTTTTTAACTCGGTTAAAAATTGTGCAAAATGCCAGTAAATTTGACTAATTTCACTCAATATAAACACAAAATTCAATAATTACGAAATAAACTGCAACCCTCATTTTTCAGATTTTCAGAGACACTAAAGGTGGTAATAGTGACCAACCTGAGGCCGGGATGTTTAGGCCTTGACCAAAATAAGTTTACCGGCTGCCTTACCCTCCGAACAAGAACACGTCAACGACAAGCATTGACGTTATGGCGACAGGAATAGGTAGGGCGGTGGTACCGGGCGATTCGCTGCGAAACTCTACCATCTAATAGACCTCCTATTAGTGACGGTAAGCCTATGCTCACCCTTTACTTGTCTTGTTAATTGTCTTCACGATACTCTCTAAAAGAGAGGCCAGTATAGTCGGCAATATTTGGAAATGGTATGAGTTCTTTGTTAGGAGTGTAACCTTCAGTAATAGCTTCATGTTACGTACGTTCCTCTACACGAAATGGGTTTTTAAATTCTTGGTCTATTTTCCTTTTTGTAACCAGTCAATTGTTGAAGTGAAAACTTTTATAGCGGCGTTGCGCATTTTGCGGCATGCGTTTTTTGAAATGGGTAAAAACTTGTAAACTCGCGTCAGATCGTCAGATCGAAAATTCGTAAGACGGCGCAGGGCGCCTGCGCGAATGTTCGTGTTGTCATGTTTGTGTACGATAGCGCAATAAATGAATATTGTATTCTACCACATAAATTGTAGTACTTTCATACTGATACAATTAAAGCAATTCGTGCAAAATTATTTCCTAACCATTCCAAAATATTAAAAATGAACAACGTTAAAATTCAAGTTTTCACTTCTGCCGGCACTCCCGGAGTGCAACCCGTCGTTTTTTTAATAGGTAAAGTGATTGAAGAGGTACCTAGATTTATATTTTATAACCGTGCGAAGCCGGGGCGGGCCGCTAGTATATTTATAAACAAAATGTAAATTGTGTTAGTGTTATAATTCATTTATTCATTATTTATCAGCCATGAACCAGTATCAGAATTCGTGTTTAAGTTTTTCCCAAGCTACACAATGCGTCAGGAAGTTTTAACCGTCAACTTAAAATTGACGTCTTTTAGAGCAAGGTCAACTTATGTTTTTGCTGTTGTTGTTGTTGCTAAGACCGTGACATCCTAACGGGTGGTAGAGATTCGCAGAAACTCGCCCGGATTGTTACCACCGCCTTATTTATTCCTGTCGGCATTACATTAATTTTTGACATCGACGTGTTCTGGGTCAGAGGGCAAGGTAGCTGGTAAACTTAATTTTGCTCGAGGGCTTGCATTCCGGCCTCAGGTAGGCAAAGCACCATTACCACCTTTGGTGTCTCTAGGCACCGTGAATTTCTTACCATCGGGAAATCCTTCTGCTTGTTTGCCTTCCAATATCATAAAAAAGCGACCATTATTTTGGCTCAAAATGGGACATCGGTTATTAATCAATCAATCAATCGTTTATTAGCGTAAAATGTAGTACAAGTAGCATTGCTGGTTTACATTACATAATATGTAATATGTTTATACATAGTTCTACACATTTTGGTCAATAGGTAATTTGAGATGCAAAGTAGGTTATATAATCGAATATATATAAATCTCGTGTCACAATGTTTGTCCTCAATGGACTCCTAAACCACTTAACCGATTATAATAAAATTTGCACACCATGTGCAGTTCGATCCAACTTGAGAGATAGGATAGCTTACATCTCAATTTATCGCGGGCGAAGCCGCGGGTAACAGCTAGTCATTTATATAATTAAAATAACAATTTAGATTTAAATTGATATACCTACTCCATATCTTCTTTCTTTTAACTAGTGAAACTCTAACTAATGAAATAAAAAAAATATTTGAGATAGCTATCGCATTAGTGCCTTTGGAGTATTACGTAAATAACAAAAACACAACTTCCTTTTGGTGCAGCCAGACTTTCTCTGGTGAGCACTCTAGTATGATCAATATTAATGTAATAAATGCTGCTGTTTCACGATGCTATATTACTACTGGAGGTAATAAGGACCTAATGCCATTTCCACAACTCTCTGATGTACTGACCTCTCTCTCGTTTTGACTTTGTTAATTGAAAGTATTTCCAATAGAGATAACTTGGCCAATATACAGGTATTTTTGGTCGTTTAATCTTTTTGAAGTGAAAACTTCTTTAGCGGTGTTGCGCACTTTTTTTGGAATGGGTAAAAACTTCTAAACTCGCGTCAGATCGTCAGAACGTAAGACGGCGCACTGC
>NJDC01004100.1:16367-29434 GCA_002245475.1 Calephelis virginiensis
CTATCCGGGCGAGTTTCTGCGAATCTCTACCACCTAGTAGGATGTCACTGTGTTAGCGATGGTAAGCCTACGCTCGCCTTTTACGAGCTGCTTGGCAGGAAGGCAGATGGTCTATTATGCATCCCAAATCCCAAGAGCAGTAACATAAGAAAAGTTTCAGATCACAGGTAACAGGTTTTCTTTTTTACAGCTCGTGGTGTTTATGTTCTTTTTATTCACGACTAAGTTGTAAAGTGGCAACTTCGTTTATCACAGCGGGAGGAAAGCTGTCGTCACTTTCCGCCCGCTGGCCCTAAAACATATCTGCTGAAGCGGCTTTATTATTTATTTTTTACCTATTGTATTGTGGAGTATGTATAGACAGCCATAAATTGTACAAGGGTCCTACCTGCATTGCAAATATAACGCTTATTATCAAACCGAATTTTGAAAAAAACCGGATTTTGTTTCTAATCCCTACAATAAACGTTATATTTGCAATGCAGGCAGTACTACAAGAACACAATTTTTAAAATTCCTAAAAACAAAAATTCACATTTTTAATTTCGACGTTGTCTCTCAGAACACTAGATTAACTAATGAAAATTAAGACGGTCCCTTTCAAAACAGGATAATAATATGTGGTCACCCTTTCGTAGAAGCCGCTATTAAGTTACGAAATTTTCAGTTGGCTTACCAATATAATATATCATATTGTATATTGTGTAGGTAGTTATTTTTCTACCCATTAACCAATTTCGTTGACATTTTTTGTATGAAAGCTGACGAGATCGAGATAACTATTTTCTACATTACGAGTACGAATTGCTTTCATTAAATAAATACATAATCGGTAATTTGAATTTCGGTTTAAAATTTTAGTGTTATTTTTTTCTAAAAATTAAAAATTGGTAAAAATATTGGATAAATGCACGTTTGTACATCATTATCATTTCAGTGACACAAGTTTTCTGAACGTAATTTTATGTGGCAAAAGTATAGTGCTTGCAACTCAATCATTTGAGCTACTAGGTGGTAGAGTTTCGCAGCGACTCACCCGGATGGTACCACCGCATTAACTATTCCTGCCGCCATAACGTCGATATTTCGTAAAATAAGGTAGCCGGTAAACTTAACTTTGCTTGAGGCCTAACCTCCTCAGCTTTGCTCCTTTGCTTTGTTGTCTCTAGGCGGCGTGAATTTCTTGCTATCAAGAAATCCGTCTGCGTGTTTACCTTCTAATAACATGAAAATATAATAAATAAAAAATCAAGACGGCGAGCCGGTTTTACTTGTGGTAAACGCTTATATGTATATTGTGACAAAGTGTGCCTGAGAAAGAAATCAGTATGTTTAGAATGAAAAATAGTTCAAATCTGTATACAACTTAAGATAAATAATTATAATAATATGCAATTTAATAGGTAATTATGTAATTAGTACGTTTGTAAAAGACAAAACCGGCCAAGTGCGAGTTGTACTCGCGCACGAAGGGTTCCGTACTATAACCGTACCGTACCGTACCATTTTTTGTATGGGAACCCCCTTTGATATTTACTTTATTGTTGCTTAATTATTTATTTTTAAAGGTAGCATACCAGTAAATGTTCTGTGAAAATTTGTTAATGTTTTTAATATTGAGCAAAAATACGAATAAAACACGTTTATTGTATGGGGACCACCTAAATATTTTTTACATTTTAAATATTTGTTATTATAGCAGAAACGGAAATACATGATTTGTGAAAATTTCAGCTTTCTAGCTATCACGGTTTATGAGGTACAGCCTGGAGACAGACAGACAGCGGAAGCTTAGTAATAGGGTCCGGTTTTATCCTTTGGGTACGAAACCCTAAAAAGCCCGCTTGCCTTCTTAAATTGCAAGAACTGTATTCATCTTAAGCTTGTGTGTATAGCTTAAAATAGATGTAATGATTTGAAAAACCGTATAATAATTGTATGAGTCAGAGTTATTAATAACTTTGTTTTGATTAAGTTTATACTAGCGTTACTAACAATCTAAAAACTACAGCGCGTTTTAATCTGTAGACTTATTTTCAAATTACTATTTTCAAATAATTAAAAATTTTACTTTAGTGCGGTTATTATTTAATTCATATAGTAGGGGAGATTTAGAAGGGGATTTGCACTCTAATTCAAGGGCATCATCTAAACACCTCCATAATAAATAGAATCTCTCTGTAGCGAAACACGATTAGGGTGATCTGGGTAAATGTTTTTGACCTCAAAATTTACTCCAGCTTATCAAATTAAGGCATGGTGGAGTTTTTTTAAATGCATCAGTATATATGCATAATGACGACCGGAACGGAAGGTCAGTAACCGTATCTATTTTTATCAAGTTTTTAACCTATCCATTTCCTTACGTCACAATCAAATATTCAAATTATTAAAAAATATGTACTTTCTGTTACATTAAGATTTAAGACGGTGAGTTTTTTGAACCCATTAATAAATAAATTTGAATTCAAATATAGATAAATGTAAGGGTAATACAATAAAAAGGTAATCAAATAATGAACTCTACTCTATTTTCAAGACAAACAATTTTGGTCATACTACATTACATGCGGGATATTTTATATAATGGAAGTGATTACAAAGTTTTTCCCACATCCCAATATGACGCGCTCGATAACACCCAAAATCCCTCTCTTGGACTCCCCGACTAAACTTTTAAATTGAAATGTAAATATAGTTGTTTTTTTCTGTTAGGCCATAAACACTTGCTGTTATTTAAAAGTAGCATTTCATATTTCTTCTAGAGTTGGTAAGTAGGTGAGTTTATGCAATATTTGACACATGGTATCGTGTAATTGGTACACCCCACTTTCACAAAAGTCTCTAAGAACCAACGAATTTCGAGTTTTAAGTGGTGAGTTGTGTAATAACATAGTAACACTCTTAGTAAAAGGTTAAAAATCAATGTATGTTTTTATTTATCATGCATTAACTATATCATCACTACATAGTAAAAAACAAAGTCGCTTCCTCTGTCCCTATATGTCCCTTTGTATGCTTAAATCTTTAAAACTACGCAACGGATTTTGATGCAGTTTTTTCTATACTAATATTATAAACAGGAAAGGTTTGATTTTTTGTTTGTTTGTTTGAAGTGAATAGGCTTCGAAACTACTGGATCGATTTCAAAAACTCTTTCACTTTTAGAGTGCTACATTATCTCTGAGTGACGTAGGCTTTGTTTCATCAAAATCGGTGCAGTAGAAGACAAGTTACGCAGGCGAAGCTGCGTGAAACTGCTAGTAATATATAGTATTTGAAGGGGAAGGTTTAAATGTATATTTTACACCCATGCGAAGCCGCGGCGGGCCGCTAGTAGAAGATATAAATGTAATAATTAGACGCAGTAAAACTTCAAAAACCGACCTCAACTATTTTATTTTATTGCGTCGCGATTTGGTAATTATTTTTGCGAAAGATAGGTTATGATTCCGAGATGGTCCCACATTAATTTTACCAATATATTACCTATAATTTTGAGTTAAATTAATGTATTAGCTGCCAGTTCCGGCTTTGGTTGGATGTTATTTTTTTTGATCATAAAGATGTAAGCTATCCTGTCGTCCTGTCAAATTGTTCATTGCGCAAATTTGATTGAAATCGGTTAAGTATTTGTCCATCGCCGATAAGCAACGTGGCACGTAATGTATATATGTTGAAATATTTTTTTTACGTTGACAAAGTCGTCATCATTGATTAGACTAGCTTTAAATCATGACCCTCTGCAAAAATATCAAAATCGGTTTGTTATTAGCTTAGTATTTTTTACATACCAAAAAACATACAGTCGAATTGAAATTCTCCTCCTTTTTGAAATCGGTTAAAAATCAGTTACTTAATAACTAGTTACGTTGTTGCAGAAAAGGTATTATGTAACATAAAACTATACTGTTATGATTATTTTTTATCTTACATGTATTTAAAATAACTATTAAATTAAAAATTAAAAAAAACCGACACAATTTTTAAATTGTGTCGGTTTTTTTTAATTTTTAATAGATTTTTTTTAATAGAATTCAAAAAGTAAAAATTTCGGTTAATATTCCTGCTTTTACCCCCCACAACTTTTAAACGGCTCAACCGATTTTCATCAAACATGTCTAAGAATACTCGCACATAAGTTACCTTTAGTACAAAAAAATAAACTGAAATCACTGCACCCGTTCGGGAGTTATGATGCCACAGACAGACAGAAAGACAGACATGTCAAACTCTTTTTGCATCGTGGGTTAAAAATACTCAATTATCATATTTAGGACAGGACAACGTCCGTCGGGTCAGCTAGTAGCATACTATAAAACACACAATCTGATGGATTTTTTGATGTTACAAAATTTGTGTTGCTCATAGACACTTAAGAAGTTATTGGTATCTTAGGCTGGGATGACAAGCCTTTTGCTGAGTAAATTCAAATTCAATATAGCTTTTATTACGTAGATATTTACAAAGATTATTGTAACGCGTCTATATAATTCTAAAAACTACCACCGGATCGGAACGCGGCCACTTTCTGAGAAGATCCGGCGAAAGAAACTAAGCGGGCTTGTCTTTTTTCTTATAAATCTAATTAAAAAAAAATATTACATTTACAAATAATTTGCAGAGGTTAGTATGAGGAGCAATTAATCCCAAGCACGTACGTTTAAGCGCTAATGTACTTATTGCACTTGAGTTTAAAACACTGTAATGGCGAACACTGAGGTTAAGACTACCAATTTGGGCAAGTCAATTTAGTAGCCTACCACCTAACCCCAACCTACTAACTTATTAATAGACCTAGCTTTCTGCCTGGTAGCTCATAAGAGGCTAACGTAGATTGGATGTGTTGTTGCCCACAGGACCATTGGTGGGGACCCCGGTAGGGACGGATAAGGATCTACCGCTTTATCTATTTCTCATTATTCTGTGACAGAGGATAGAATAGGTAGTAGACTTGGGAAATAGGCCTAGCGGTACATCGACGCACCAATAAAATTTATGGTGTCTATATGTCAGAAGAACTGTGTGCTTGATCGCATTTTTATTTTATGAAAAAAACTGAATTTTGGCATATTTTTTTGAGATTTAACGATCAAGCACGCTGCTCTCTTTATTAAATTCAATCGTTGCCTATAGGTTAGTTTATAGGAATCCGAGTATTAACGTCTTATAATATATTATTTATAATATATAGTATATATCCGGATCTGGAAGTATTTCTATGTATTAGAATCGTTTACTAACCTCTAACCACCCATGTTACAATTTTATAAGTCTTGTAACACTGAGGTAAAATTCCTCTGGTCGAGTGATAACGATTTGATACTTCTTTGGAAATCTCTTCCCGTAAATATCAGGAGAGCTCCAAATATTAATATTTTCAAGAGAATGTTTAAGCGTTACTTTCCACGTTCACTATGATTAAAGTTGCATTTGACTTTTATTGCGTGTTCTAAATTCTAATACCTATAATTAAAACAGGCTTCTGCTTTTAGGATGATTTATTTTGTCTAGTATTAGATTCATCTTTATATTTTATGAAAATATTAGGCGTCGCGCAAAAGTATGTTTCTCGGTTAAAGTCGTTTGGAATGGACTATAGTGAGCTCAGCTAAGGTGGTAGCGGTAAAAAAAGCTGTGATACCAATGCGGTTGAGCTGCACTCTACTACTAAATATTATGACCGTCTGAAGAAGTTGAATTACCCGATACTTGAATTTACTAGATCGCCATATCTAGTGGAATATTCCAATCAACTTGTTTATAGTAGTTATATTTAAATTATGCGCTTCGGCTATATCCGTCAAGCTTCGGAAATTCGAAAGATTTTTAAAAATATCTATATAGATATATATATAGAGATGTTATTACATAAATAATGATTTCGCTTAAATTTATATTAGGTCAGCCAATTTAAAAAATAAAAGTACAAAGTGTAAAAAGAGTAAAAATTGTAAAGCTGAAGCGCATAATTTAAATAATAATACTAATATACTAGCTTCCCAAGATCGTCACATCCCAATCGTAGGTTTCTTTTTAGTACACAATTCAAAAAGGTGTAACTTTATTATCATTTTCAGGAGAGCCGAATCTCGTGGTTCCTGTCGATAGTGATGAGTTCCTGATGAAGTTCTTGCGGCCATGTAAATTTTACGCCGATGGTGCCTTTAAAAGGGTAAGTTCTATCGTCGAACCGTTGAGGCCACATTTAGGTCACAATGGTTAAGTAGAAGCTCAGCACCTTTTTTTTTTTGGAATGGCTAATGTGTTGCCAACCTCGCGGTTTTTACAACTTCACCGGGCTTTGTGGGCCGAGCACAGTGCTCAGCCCGAGACATCATTATTTAGATAGATTGGGCTGTTACCTACAACGCCAGCACCAAGGGCTGTCTCCCGGAAGACCGTACCTCGACTTGGTGCTGCGTTCTGGTTACTGGGTGGACTTGGTGGAGGAGTATTTGTGGCTCGTCGCTCGGCGTTAGGCGCCGGGCGCAAGAGAGGTCTTCGTCGCCGAGACCGGCGGCGACGGTGTAGTGTTATGTTAAAATGATGTGAGATTGTCGTGTTCCGGTTTGGAGTTGGGAGAATAGCGTTTGCCGTGGTTATTGGGTCCGGAGGATCCGATAACACGTGGTCTTCTATGATTGGAGGGAGCGTTCGCGACCGGTGTGTAGTCACACGCGGATGCTATCACCGGATTTGAGCTCAGCACCCTTGTGAGGCCGTATTAATAGTTCGCCCTTAATCACCAACTTATTTGTTCTGTATTTTTACATCATCACTAGTTAGACATTCATTATCTTACCGCAAAAAAATTAAGGACTCGTTAAACACGTGTTTTACTATATTTGATTACACTGTCATCAATTGGATTCTCAAACAATAATATGTTGCCACGTTACGTTCACGTGAAAACTGCTATTTAAATTATGCGCTTCGGCTTTATACTTTTTACTCTTTTTACACTTTATACTTTTATTTTTAAATTGGCTGACCTAATCTAAATTAAAGCGAAATGAATAATTATGTAATAACAACTCTATATAGACATCTTTAAAATACATTCGGATTTCCGAAGCTTGACGAGCGTATTATTTAAATAGTACTACTGTACGTGTATAGTATGTTATTAGCTGGATGTCAATTTTAGACAGTGGTGGCAATTTTGTTGCCCATTCACGAATTTTAAGTTATCGCTATTGTTAATAATGTTTATTCGTTATAGTTTTATTATTAACTTTTAATCTATTTAAATGTGAAACCACTAAAGTTACTAACCTATGCTTACGCTGTGACATCACTTAAGTTTTAATAATATCATGTTATTGTGTCAGTTGGTTTTCGTAATATTTAAAATGTTTCTTTTTTTTATTAAAAAAATCAGGTCACTTTATTCGTAATCTATTCTTCAAGCGGAAGAGTTTAATGAAATAGTAGTCTTAAAATCGATGGTCTTGATAACGATCGCTTCCTTCACATCAATACCTTAAAATGCTTGCTGTAGCTGAAATTTATTCCATTCTGTCGCTAGTCGAAGAGAAATAAACACCTCTTATACTTAATTAGCGTATTATTAAAAAGCCTTCATAACATTATATTCTTCCAACGAATGTAATAGAATGAGACAAAATACTTTTATTGCTATATCATTTCTATAGACGTTTAATCTATTCACGTTGATTAAAAACTGCTCAATTTGATATGTTTGATCTGACATGTCTAAAATGTCCCATCTCTTTCGTTTCTGTTTGATTTGAAAACGACAGCATGTAAATTAAGTTCAGTTTGTGCACAACAGAATCACCAACAGTGTTTAGTTAAACAAACATTTTTTTTTTGTAGTAAAGCGGTTAGCGTTTCAGTTTAACAGATTGTAAATTTTACCTAGAAAGAAACGATAATAATAACAAATAATAAAAAGTACAGTTGTGGAAATTTAATTTTCGGTGCTCAAATTTCAGTAACGTATCGTATTAAAATAGCGGTTTAGTTGTGGTAGTAGGTATCTTCACGCCCATATCCCCGAAGAGTAGGTGGCAAGCCTTTCGCCAACCGGGTACATATCCAATTCCGTGCTATATTTTTTTATTGGAAAATTGGAAAAAACAAATTTTCTTCATGTTACCCGACCCGGGAATCCAACCCGGGACCTCATGCAGTCCTCATCAGACAGCTAGACCGCAGAGTATTTCGGCTACTGTCTACTAAACTGATTTTGAATACTGAACGGATAAGTTTGTGATACCAGCAAGCTCGCACTTCAGTGTGGTCTCGGGGTATAATCAGTGGTGGATGAGAGCACGTAAATTTCGAGAGCTGTCTATTAATACGGGCTTAAAATACGGTAAAATGACAGAGCGATACTACAAAGAGACAAACTCATACTTTACATTGGAAGAGCATAGGATATAGAATAATTTGTATTCATACGTGTAGTGTGCGTATAGGATAGATAAAAGATCTACCACGATCTATAAATAAGTGACTATGGAAAAAAACACTTATTTATGCATTGATTAATTATTTATTCATGCCTTAGATACATTTTATAATATATATTAATACATAATGGAGTTTTACCAAGTGCCAAGGAGGGAAACAATTAAATTTAATATATTATACTTTTTTTTTATGTTATCCTCAGTAAATTACGTGGTTTTATTGAAGGCGTTATTGAAAATAATACATAGAAAAATTAAATACTTGATATATAAATTATGTAAAAGCATGTAAATTTCTTATTAATAAACACGGACTAACGTAGGAGTAAAGTTAAGTTGATATTTTAGTCATTATTACATTGTACTAAAGACTATAATTCGAGGTTGAACCTTAGAGTACTTAACTCCGTATTAATGAGACTGTTAAAAGAATTCTAGAAAATAAATAAATATTCCTAAACCTTTTTTTTATGATATTGGAAGGCAAACAAGCAGACGGATTTCCTGATGTTAAGAAATTCACGCCGTCTAGAGACACCAAAGGTGGCAATGGTGCGTTGCCAACCTGAAGCCGAGATGTTAGGCCTCGAGCAAAAGTAAGTTTACCGACTACTTTACCCTGTGAACCGGAACACGTCATGACGTTATGGCGGCAGTAATAGGTAAGCCGGTGGTACCAATCTGGGCGAGTCGCTGATAAACTCTACCACCTAGTCAGATGTCACGGTGTTAGTGACGGTGAGCCTATGCTCGCCTTTTACGAGCTGCCTGGCAAGGAAGGCAGATGGTCTATTTTACAAAGGAGCCCGGACTAACACGGGGATAACGGGGACCTATCACACAAATTAATATAACTAGCACCAAAGTAAGCAAGTAATATGCTTATGTTATCTATAGAAGGTACACAGAAATACTCAGATATATAGTGGAATAATGTTAGGTCTCAGAAATACAGATAAATATGTTTGTCACACTAAAGTTTGCATCTGACGAAAATCGACCCTATACATCGTAGATTGTACAAGATGTGGGGCGTGTACGCTTTCCACTCGGTCTATGGGTCACGGAGGAGTTATACAAGTTTTTTAAGTACATATAGAAAAGAAAACGTATAAATATCTCACTATATAATGGAAAGTCGTGTTAGTTACACTATTTATAACTTAAGAACGGCTGAATCGATTTGGTTGAAAACTTATGGGGTGGTAGCTTTGAATCAGGAGATGGATATAGGGTACTTTTTATGCCACTTGACTGAAAGGAAACTAGGGAAAACAACATTTTATTGAACTGAACGTGTGGAACGAAGTTCGTAGAAACAACTAGTACCTAAAGTATATTCTCTAATCTCTGGTAAACTCAAAAATCACTAGTTGCCTTGGTTACTAATCACGTGACCAAATTTGTTTGGTACCTCGTAATCATGAGTTATCTCAAAGTACACTAGTACTATTTAAATTATGCGCTTCGGCTATATTCGTTAAGCTTTGGAAATCCGAATGCATTTTAAAGATATCTATACAGAGTTGCTGTTACATAATTAATCATTTCGCTTAAATTTAGATTGTTCAACCATTTCAAAAATAAAAGTATACAGCCGAAGCGCATAATTTAAATAGTAGTACTGGATTATTATGTTGGTCATAGATTTCTTTTCTGGAGTTTGACCTTCGAATTCTATTTCAGATGAAGGCATTTTACAAGTACAGGTTAACACACCCAAACTACTGTAAGGATTTAATGCCGAGTGTAGTTCGGCTTCCATTTGAACATTCCACTGTTACCATTTTATCACCACGAGACCATCAAGGACGGCGTATTATGATTGTAGAAACAGGAGGTAAGAATGTGTATTTATTAAACCACCAAATTAAAAATTATAAGCTCATTTCGTCAGCGTCAACATGTGATGATCCTATCACTCATAAGTAAGTAAGTACAGTACTAATATTTAAATAATGCGCTTCTGCTTAACAATTTTTACTCAGTTTTCACTTTATACCTTTATTTTAAACAGGCTGACCTAATCTAAATTTAAGAGAAATAACATGTGTAATAACAACTCTATTTAGATAGCTTTAAAATGCATTCGGATTTCCGAAGCTTAACGAATATAGCCGAAGCGTATAATTTAAATAGTACTACTGTAAGTATCTTCACTCCCATATCCCCCCGGCACAACCAGGGCACCCACGACTAGCCGGAGACACTAAATCTCACAATGTGATAGGTGGCAAGCCTATCGCCAATCAAGCACATATTCAATCCTGAGCAATATTTTTTTATTACAAAACTGAAAAAACCACATTTTTTTTGTTGTCCGACCTGGGAATCGAACCCGGGACCTCATGAAGTCAAGTTCAACACCTGGAACGCTAGACCACATAGGCGATTCCATCACTCATCCCCGTCACATTCGCACACGGGGAATTCACTAAACAAATGTGCTTGCGGGCAAGTTTTCAGACATATCCGATGTGCAATGATTGGACTAGCAAGGACCATCAAGGGCAGTTTGGTAGACTTACTTGGCTATAGGAGTACTAGCCTGGGTATAGCAGACTTGCCCGCAATCTCATCCGTCTAGTGAAATCCCTGTTTCATACCCAAGACGTGAAGAAGATGAGTGGTAGGGTCATCGCATTCCGAAGCTGACAAAATATGTGATATAAATATACTGGGTGATTGGCAAACTTCGATACTTCTGGAGAGTACCTACTCGGTACTAGATTCTCGTTAAATGATTTAATAATCGCCTCTGTGGTCTAGCGGTCCAGGTGTTGGACTTGGCTTCGTGAGGTCCCGGATTTGAATCCCGGGTCGGGCAACAATAAGAAAATGAGGTTTTTCGTATTCTCTAACAAAAAAAAATGTTCGGCTTCGGCTAGTCGTGGGTGCCCTGGTTGTGCCTCTGCATACCTCTTCGGGATATGGGCCTGAAGATACTTTTTTTTATTTAATAAAATTAGGGGCCTAATTTTTGGCTAAAATTTCACTAAAAGTACTTGATATGTGGATACTCTTTAGCACTCTGTGGTGCTTATTAAGGGAAAACAGATCATGCTATTTAATCTGTGTTATCATTCACGCATTGACATGGAGAGAGAGCTCCATGTAAATAGGCATCAGCTGTACAGTGGTGTAGGTATAGTAGTGCTATTTAAATTATGCGCTTCGGCTATATTCGTCAAGCTTTGGAAATCCGAATGTATTTTAAAGATATCTATATAGAGTTGTTATTACATAATTAATCGTTTCGCTTAAACTTAGCCAATTTAAAAACAAAAAAATAAAGTGTAAAAAGAGTAAAAAGTGTAAAGCCGAAGCGCATAATTTAAATAGAAGTTACCTACCTATGTATTCTGCATTCACGTGCGTCCGCGCTTTGTCCAGGGATCGCGTATGATTCTCGGTGTAGTAGTAGCAGTATAATCATTCGTAGTTTGCTTAAAAGTACGAAGCGTTACTCATAGTTACACAAAATGTTCAATGAAAACTACATGTGACGAGCGGCTGTAGTTAGATATATCACTATTCGTTCATAAGGCTACCGTCCGTAAGCAAAACGACTCGTTTCTTAAATATATGAACCGGGCATTAATCTAGATCTATTGGATGTTTTAAGGGATAATTACTGTCTTATTTGCCTTAAATTGCAGAACATTGGGACCCACGTAAAGTATCGCTGACTGAAATGTTCCGAGGTATACAACTTGGGTTAGAAGCAGCCATGGCAGAGCCCCGTACACAAGTCTGTGGAGTCATAGTGTTGATGGATATGAAAGGACTATCGTTTACACATATAATGCAGTTCACTCCTTACTTTGCGAAGGCAGTCGCAGACTGGGCCCAGGTAAGAATGGCAACCTTTTTGAGTTCTGTAACATAAAAGAGTAATGTGCGAAGTATCTTCCAGTACGTACAGGTATCCCCGAAGATATAGGCACTCGCGCCTAGCTGAATACGAGCTGACGAGATCGAGATGTTTACTAACATCATTACGAATAGTTTTTGTAGGGATATAAAAACTTTTTAATTTTAGTGCTATGCAGTAATAAGTAGTATATCACGGCCACATCTCGAAAGAGGTAGGCAGAGGCACAAACAGGCCACCCATGACTAGCCGAAAACACTTATAAGCCTAACAATGCAATGGCAAGCTTGTCGTCAACATTGCACGTAACCAATCCCGGACAACAATGATTTGATTAGAAAATTTGAAAACAAAATTTCTTTAGTTGCCCTAAGCGAGGGTCAAGGGCCAAATTCAAGTCCAACACCAAGTTCAGAAAAAGAAGAGAAGTTTAGAAGAGGTTTAAAGATTTTAAAGTACTACTCAAATATCAAACTTTTGTATGTTAGGAGATGGTAAAGCGTACTGCTTTACTGATGGTAAGAGACAGTCTTGGCCTATAAACACCATTAATGTTATAGGAGCACCGTGTTGTATCTGAGGCTTTAGACTTAATATGCAAGTCTACGTACCGCGACACTATCATTATAGAAGCAGGAATAGGTTATGTGGATCCCTACCTCATCAAGTTGCAGTATACCTGCTATTAAATTAGGAAACTTTCATGTTATTCCCCGTGTTGATCCGAGCTCCTTTGCAGAACAGATCATTTA
>NJDC01004100.1:30060-52225 GCA_002245475.1 Calephelis virginiensis
GTCTTGGCCTATAAACACCATTAATGTTATAGGAGCACCGTGTTGTATCTGAGGCTTTAGACTTAATATGCAAGTCTACGTACCGACACTATCATTATAGAAGCAGGAATAGGTTATGTGGATCCCTACCTCATCAAGTTGCAGTATACCTGCAATTAAATTAGGAAACTTTCATGTTATTCCCCGTGTTGATCCGAGCTCCTATGCAGAACAGATCATCTGCCTTCATGTCAGGCGGATTGTAAAAGGCAAGCATAGGCTTACCGTCACAAACACCGTGACATTCTACTAGGTGTAAGAGTTTCGCAGCGACTCGCCCTGATTGGTACGACCGCCTTACCTATTCCTGCCGCCATTGCGTCCAATGCTTGCCTTTGACGTGTTCCGGTTCGGAGGGTAAGGTAGCCGGTAAACTTACTTTTGCTCGAGGCCTAACATCCTGATTTCAGGTTGGCAACGCACCGTTACCACCTTTGGTGTCTCTAGGCGGCGTGAATTTCTTACCATTAGGAAATCCGTCTGCTTGTTTGCCTTTCATTATCATAAAAAAATGTATTAAATACTAGCTAATGCCTGCGGCATCGTCCGCGCTTTCACAGAAAACCCGTCGTGCGATCGGGATTAAAAGTAGTCGGGATTAATCCAGGTACCAATCTACCTGTGTTTCAAATTTCAGACAAATCCGTTCAGCCATTCGAGCGTGAAAGAGTAACAAACATCCATATCTACATACTCACAAACTTTCGCAGTTATAATACTTATTAATAGGACTAGCGGTTGTCCTTTAGCTCTCCCGCGAAAACTCGTTGAGATATCGGGATAAAAGTAGCCCACGTCTTTCTTTAAGGTCTAATCTATTTCTATATTAAAATTAATTAAAATCGGTTCAGTTGTTATGATGAAAATGACATTATAAAGTAAGAAGTGCAAATATCTGACTCGTTCACCTTTGTACAGTTCCGCAAAACTTAAATGCACCTCGCGTGAAGTTCACTCTGTAGTCTGGTGCGGGTACAATCGAGTCCAACAATCGAATAGCGACTTTCGGCGCCAGTACAAAAACATGTTTTTCTAGTATGTTTGTTGTTATAATGTAGTATATTGATTATCTAACCTTTATAGTGTGTCATAAACAAGACAATTATGTAAGAAATTAAGAAAATCGGTCATATCCTACAAATGTTTACTATATATCCAAAAGGTTGTGTGTTTGTCAAACTATCAGTATTTATGTCAGTAATTTATACAAAGTTTAGAGTACAACATTTATAACACTAAACAAAATTTTTGATGCAACTGTACCCAAACCCTGTCTAAACCCAAACGCGACGAAGCACGAGTATGAGTGAAAGCGCGTTACGCTCCTTACTTCCCCATACATATCCCCGCCGATATCTTGAAATCAGTTCTGTGCAACGACGTATTACCGACTTCGGAGGCGCATTTTATTTTGGATGAACTGTAGTATCGTAAAGGGGTCAGCGTTCTTACTGTTCACTTTTGCATTTACATTATTAACACAAAATTAGTAACAGTGAAAGTAATGTTAATAGGACTTTAATATCTAGAGTATGTAATTAATTAATAAATGTAATGGTCATGTTAAGAATAATAGTTTTACTACATTCGTACTGTTTGCAATGATAATGGTAATACACTTATTTGTAAAATGTTTATAATAATTATTGCTGTAGGGATAACAACAACAAAACAAGTATGCAAAGGTGGACTTAAGTAAAAGTAAGCAAGTAAGTATCTTCACGCCCATATCCCCAAAGAGGTGGGCAGAGGCACAACAAGGGCACCCACAACTGGCCGAATACACTAAGTCTCACAATGTGATAGGTGGCAAGCCTGTCGCCAACCGGGCATATATCCTATCGCGAGCAACATTTTTTTTATTAGAAAATTGGATAAACCATATTTTCTTTTTGTTGCCCGACCTGGCAATCGAAACAGGACCTCTTGAAGTCAAGTCCAACACCTAGACCGCTAGACCACAGTGGCGAGGCCAGAGAGGACTTAATGCTATATAATATTATTTACCCGCCAACATAAGTAATCGAATAAGTTATACGTTTATGTACAATTTTATTTTATAAAACACTATCATCTAAAAGTTAGCAGGTTTTGATGCTTTAGAATAATAATAATAAATAAAAGTCGTTGGACAAATACAATAACACAAATTGATGTAACTTATAAGTAAGTTATTTATGCTTGTGTTAGGAGTGTTAGGTAAAGGATACATAGACAAGTTAAAACAAAATAATAAACAGCCAAATTAGGTAATATAGATATTGTTTTGTATCACTATGTGGCTACAGTAGTAATATACGAATTAAAAACTATTTAAAAAAAACACTTTTACAAACTTACGGAAATAATACTTATTGTATATATTTTTTACATATTTCTCGGTATCGCAAAATTGTTCCAGACTATCGTTGCATACAGTTATAACATTAACATATCATACCGAACTCACTGGCTAGCCACATACCTAATTAAGAACGCCCGATAGTTTATCTTTCATTCAAATTTAAACATAGAGCACTTTAGTAAGTAGGACACTATTCGCGTAATTTTGGCGCCATTTGGAACCGTAAAAGGCAAGAAATTTATCTTATAATATAAAAATAAATCGCTAAATGTGTTGTTAAGCGCATAACTTCCGAACGACTGGACCGATTTGGCTAATTCTTTTATTACTGTGTTAGTTATTATCAGGAGAAGGTTCTTATGAAAATGGGAAAAATAATATTTTAGCATTTCCCATGCTAAACTGGTGAAACGAAATTTGCCGGGACAGCTAGTTGTTTCATATAAAATTTGAGAAAATAAAAGTTGAATCTACTTAAATATAAATAAATATATAATCCTGGACAAAGTTACACAAATTGAATCTAACCCCAAAAATAAGCAAATTATATGCTTGTTTTATGGGTGTTAGCCAACGATTCTAATACATAGAAATACTTTAATAGATATCAGAATAAATTTAATAAACACCCAGGTCCTGAAATGCAGACATCTAAATGTTTATCATACAAATGTGAAACTCGAACCCGAGTTACAAACTATTAACTGAAAATAAATGTAATAACTAACAATTATTCATAGTTAATAAAAAAAATTAATCTTAATATCTACGGAAATATAGTTTTAATTAGTTTAATAATCATTCTTTACTATTTGTCCAGCCATATTACTAGTTGAGTTTCGTTTGAATTTGATGCCTTGCCGATGCAAGATAACTCGCGGACAAACTACAAACTATTAACTAAGAATGAATGTAATAAATGCAATAATTAACTTTGTCGCCGTCTTATATTATTGATGTTTTCAATCTTAATAGACAGGGAAATATCTAAGCAGTTTAAGAATCGTTGTTAAATATTTGTCCAGCCATATTACTAGTTGATTTTGTACTATCGATAATAAATTATTGTTGTAAAAAAATAGGATGCCTTTGGCTTATTTACTTCTAGTCCCGTAAATTTTACATATGTACTTTCACAATACAACTAATTACTTTTAAGAAGGAACATAAAAAGACACTTGACATAGTTTTTTTCATAAAATGATTGATAATATAAATCGTTTTAAATTTTATAACCACCACTGTTTATGCCTGGACCCGTAGATAACTGCTCTTCGTGGAAGCCTAACCCCTCGGCTAAAGAGGTGATCAACATCCAAAAAAAGTAGGTTTTTTAATATAGTAAGATAAATCACTTTCGAAATCATGTTAGTTAGTATTCTATAATTATAACCGGTACGGCAACTTTTCTAAACTTGATAGTTAAAAATAAAAACCTGTCACGAGCTACAAATAAATATACAATGGATAGGTTCGTAACCAATTAATTATATTTTATTATATAACATATTGCATAAGAAAGAAAAAGAAAGAAAGAATACATTTTGTTAACAGACTAAAACTTAACACACATAACTAATAAAAGAAAAACAACCTAAAATCTAATCTAACTCTAAACAAAAGGAATTTAAATAACGTTTTGGCAGCTCGTAAAAGGCGAGCATAGGCTTACCGTCACTAACACCGTGACATCTGTATAGGTGGTAGAGTTTCGCAGCGACTCATCCGGATTGGTACCATCGCCTTACCTATTCCTGCCACCATTACGTCATTGCGTGTTCCGATTCGGAGGGTAAGGTAGCCGGTAAACTTACTCTTGCTCGAGGCCTAACATCCCGGCCTCAGGTTGGCAACGCACCATTACCAACTTTGGTGTCTCTAGGCGGCGTGAATTTCTTACCATCAGGAAATCCGTTTGCTTGTTTGTCTTCCTATATCATAAAAAAAAGTACAAAAAAGTGATAGCAGATACAGACGGAGCGTGGTAACATGAGTTCGCCAAAGAAAAGCTCAGTATTTGTTGAGGCTTTGTCTACCTCGACACTGGTTTTCAGCTTTTCCCGTCTGACAAATACAGCAACAGCAGCTATTATTGTTACAGGTGATATCATTTTAATTTTAAACTTTGTGTATAAATGCGCAGTAAAACTGCAAAAACCGATTCACCTATTTAAAAAACTAGTGGTCGCCCATTGGTCGAAATTCGACCATAATAAATTTTAATATCTTGATGATAAAAACGCCATCTTCATTTCTCAAGACCAACTACTTTGTTTCCAAACTTTTTAGTGCGCCATCTGTGATCTTTTACCGTTATCATCAATATATTTGTTTGTGTGTGTCAAATGCATGGTAGTGTGGGTAATGTTTTATTTATTGATTTAATGTACAAGCACTATTATTGAAAAATATTAGCGTTCTGCACTTCTCCTACACATAAACTATAAGTGTGCCAAATTTTATACACGGCGCAATTTTCGTAAAAAGGGGTCGTAAGTAGTTTTGTCATCACGTATTGATATATAGATACCACATAGCGATTTTATTATTCTTTTTTCGTAAGATAGTAAATGAATCTGACATGGTCCTATATAAAATTTATTAACGTGAACTAGCAATTTTTGACTACACTTATTAATCCAAAAAAAAAAACTTAGGAGAACTTTAAAATGGCTGTTGGCCGAATATTCGCCATACATACAGAAAAATCATACAGTCGAATTGAGAAGCCTTTTTAGAGTCGGTTTAAAAAGTAGCGTTTCGCAGACGGCAAATGTATATATGAGTTCAAATCGGTCTAAGGTGAAGTTTGTTATTTCTTAAAAAAATGTAAGGATATTTATCGTTGAAAGAAGATTTGAGAAAAAAATTTAGAATAGTCTCTGGCGTTTGTTTAAAGTTTAAACTGTTTTGTGAAAGCTAATATCCCAAATTTGTTCTAGAATCGGAAACAGCTTCTAATGTTTTCTTTTGTTTTCAGGAATGTATTCCAATACGACTTAAAGCTATCCATATTGTGAATCAACCATACATTTTTAAACTACTATTTGGAATATTCAAACCCTTCTTGAGTCAAAAGCTATTTTCCCGCATTTTCTTTCATGGTTCAAATATGGAATCTTTATTACAACACACCAATCGTGAATCTTTAAAAGAGAGATTCGGAGGTTGTCTTCCCGATGAAGGAATTCCAGGGGATGTTTTATGGAAGATGCTTTACCATTATGAAGAAACTTTCAAAGGTAAATTATAAATTATTAATGTACATATATACACATACATATCCTAAACCCAAGTCCCTCACGATACTGGCAGACCTGTGGGGTTACTCTTGAAATTCATGCAATATTGGAAATTGGAATGGAGTAGGTATGTCAGTTTAGGTACCTACCTAAACTGATATACCTACCTGCTCTGGAACACAATACTGGCGAACTATAAACATTTAGTTAATAGGTACTCAGAACTGTGTATCTATAAGACATAACTAGCGGCGATAACGGCAAAAGAAGGAATTAAAAATTTCTCTACAGGACTTGAATCCTAAGTAGCGCAAAGGTTAGAGCAGTCGTTGGCTTGAAACGAAGGGTTACAGATTCAAATCCTGTCTTGGACGATTTTTTTCTTTCTTTAAAATTTAAAGAAATTTAATTAATAGTAGACAAAAAATCACTTTATAGGATTTTTGAATTTATTTGTAACTAATTGTAATAATCCGCTTGTACAGTGTTCAAAAGTGCCTAAAATGACATATACGATTCCAACCCCAATTCGAATGATTTCGAGATTCAAGAGTAGCCCTACTGCCTGACTTCCTTCAAATTCGTTACCCTTTTCATACAAACACGCCGGTTTCGGAGACACTTAATACCACCCTCGAATATTTATTAACCTGCAACAAAAACAAAAGAGATGGTACATTTTTAAACATGACGGATTAGTCCGGCACGTATCAAATTTTTTCAATTAATGTTTTCCGAGTAATACATACCTCTGTAGAAATGAACAGGCTAATCTGACAGCACTAAAAGTGTTTTGTCTCTTACTATTGTTATAGTTGAAAGAAAATATCAATAGTTTTGTTAGTAGGCAACAAAATTACTACTATATAGAAGGCGTTGCACTTCTAAGTGGTGGAAGTGTTACTTTTGAATATCGATTTCATGCAAATTGAAAATTGGAATCGGATATGTCATTTTAGGTACTCTTGAACATAATACTAGCGAATTTTTACCATTTAGTTAATAATAAATTTTATCAGATTCATTGAAATTTTTTGGAACTAAATATTAGTAATGCTAGTAATGTTCAAGAGTTCCGATAATGACATATACACGATTCCAAATTCCAATTTTACATAAGATCGAAATTCCCTAGTCTGATTTTATTGACCCATTTAATCTATGCTTATATGAACAACCAGACAGGTAGACAGAAATTTAGTAGCTTTATTTTTTTTCAGTTTCGAACTCCTATGGCTATGTTACAAATAACAACAAAATATGAACACCTTAATCCGAATACAAGTGTCACGATGACTGGCCAAAACGATATTACAAAGTTGGTAATAGCAACAGCTACGGTATATGATTACGTGCTTTTATTATATAAGTGATTGAAGATAATGTTGCCAGTCATGCACAAAAACTGCTGTTTCATTTTTTATAACTTAAAATAGTGGCAAAAGGTTTTCCTGGGGGGCTCTTAACAATAAGCTCTTAAAACAGTATTATTTCATTTATGCTAATTGTCATCGGAGAAAGACAACCTTATGACTATATTTTTAAAATAATATATCATAAAGTTGCATATAAAAGCGAACATTTAGCAAGATGGAAATAATACTGCTATAAGCGTTCATGGTATGGTATAAAAGATTGGTGAATAAGAATGTAATGCTACTAAGTGCTATTAATATAATGCTAAGTAGGGCTACTCTTGAAGCTCGATTCGTGCAATATTGGAAATTGGAATCGAGTATGTCATTTTAGGTACTCTTGAACACACTGGCGAAATATAAACATTTAGTTAAAAGTAGACACTAAATTATTTTATCGAATTCGTTGAAATTATTTGTACAGTAGTACTGTTAAAATTATGCGCTTCGGATGTATTCGTCAAGCTTCAGAAATCCGAATGTTATTATACATAATTAAACATTTCGCTTAAACCTAGATAGGTCAGCCAATTTATAAATAAAAGTAAAAAGTGTAAATCCGAAGCACATAATTTACTTAGTAGTACTGTAACAAAGTGTTAATAATCCGCTAGTAATGTTCAAAGTACCTAAAATTACATATTATACCATTCCAATTCGTATAATATCGAGATTCGTGAGTAACCATATAGATCATAAGTCTAGGACCTGGCTATCTATCCAGAGTTAGATCTCCCACAAAACTGAAGTATGTATAAAGTTTAGGAAAGAAGACATGCCCAAGAAAAAAAATATTTAGACAGTAAGCCACTTCTTAAACTATAATTCAGTATTTTCGAACAACGTGCAGTATGTGGAGGAAAAAATCATTTTGGTTTTTTCGAGTAAACTATAGCTGCCTGGCAGGAAGGCAGATGGTCTATTCTGCAAAGGAGCCCGGACCCACACGGGGAAAAATATTTATTGTAATAAACATTTACTTTAGGGGGGATTTTGTTTTTGACAGTAGTGAATAGTGGGTAGCACAGAACAATATTACTAATAGAGGGTAGGTACAGTTTAAAAAAGGCCGATAAATAAGGAAATGGTTTTAGAAAAGAGTAAAAGTTTATGCAGGTATAAGCACAGTGGTGAATGTGAGTTTTTAAAAGGATTTACTCTGGTCAAGTACTTATATTACATATACATACATATCTTCACGCCAAGACCCCTATGGATAAGGCAGGGAGTATCGATTGCTAAATCTCACGATCCTTCCAGACTCTTCCTCCTTATTCATTACCTATTTTAAACAAACATGCTGATTTCAGAGACTCTTGAGGGGGGTGCTTTTGGAACATTTTATATTTATTTATATTTATTGGAATATCAACCTATATATCCGCGGGTACCTACATAGATCCACATTCGCATTGTATATCTTGCTTATTGATATAGCAATCTTTCATCTGCTATTCTTTCCGCATAACCGAACCAGTTGCTCTTTTTAATTTTAACACCAACACTTTCTTTCAGTCCCACTCTTTCACGGATCTCACTGTTACCAATATGGTCAGCGAGCGTTACAGCACAAATTTTTCGTAGCGCTCTCATTTCGACCGTATTTATCCTACTATTTTGGTTTTTCTGAAATTACTTAGTACTTTTTTATTGGTCTCAGGATTTACTTTTACTTTTTTTAAACGATGGAGTTCATGAAAATATATTACTACTACTAGATACACATATATTAATAATACTATTTATAGATATTTCTAAGTATCTTCAAGTACATATTCCTGAAGAGGTAGGCAGAGGCACAACCAGGACACCCATGACTAGCCGAAGACACTAAGTCCCACAATAGGTGATAAGCCTATGGCCAACCGGGCGCACATCCAATTCCGGACAACATTTTTTTAAATTAGAAAATCGGAAAAAAAGACATTTTCTTTTGTTACCCGACCCGGGAACCGAACCCGGGACCTCATGAATTCAAGTCCAACAGCTGGACCGCTAGATCACAGAGGCGCAAATTTTTTTTTTAGCCTTATTTTTCCCACATTTAATGTGTTCTTTGAATTTCATATCTTTATCCAGTGTTACTCCGAGGTACTTAGCCTTGCTTTCCCATGGGATAACTTTTCCGAATAAAGATATTTTTTTAGAGTTGGTTGAAACCTCTAGTTGCTGTGGGAATCGGTTTTCTACAGAAAAGTACTGCCTTACTTTTTTCCGGATTGACTTCTACGCGCCACTTTTTAAGCCAGGTTGCTAGAGAGTCGGCTGCTGTCTGCAGTCTCTTAGAAATAACGAGATTGGACACGTGTGTAGAGAATAGAGCGGTATCATCCGCGATTAGGGCTAACTCAACGTTAGGAACGCGTGGGACGTCGCTAGAGTATAGTGAGAAAAGGACAAGAGAGAGCACTGATCCTTGAGGGACACCTGCATTTAACGGGCGGGGCGAGGAGAGAGTTCCTTCGACTCGGAACCGAAATCGGCGGTTGGACAAGTAGGCTTGTATAATGTGCACTAGCCTATCCGTCCCACCTATTTGGTATAACTTGTATACCAAGCCGTTGTGCCAGACTTTGTCGAATGCCTTGGCGACATCCAGGAATATGGCACGTGTGTTTTCTTTAAGGCCACAGGTAGAATTCAAGCCAGACAGGATGTGCTCCGTTAGGCGGTGCACTTGTTGGGTACACGAGTAGGCGGCTCTGAAACCAAATTGTTCATTCGGTAGCAGGCCCTTTTCCCCAACTACTGTCTTGAGATGTGAGAGAATAATTCTCTCGTATATTTTGCCTAATGTGTTAATTAGGCTAATTGGTCTATAACTAGTGGGTAAGTTGCGAGATTTGCCTGGCTTGTGAATGCCTATAACGGTGGCTTCTTTCCATTCGTCTGGAAAGGCGCAACCGGCTAGTAGAGCATTGAAGATGCTGACCAGCAGGCATATGAGGGGGGCGGGGAGATATTTAATAACTTTATTATTTATTGTATCTGGACCCGGGGCTTTTTTGTTATGTAGACCTTTTATTAGGTCAGTCGCTTGTTCGGTGTCTGTCGGTTGCATGGGTTCTTCCTCTGGTGGCAGCGAGGCCCTACGTTGGACTTCCCTATCTACCATTTGGACATGTTCTGAGTCTGTAGGTTGGATAGATGGACTACATTGAGCCTGAATGTTGTCGGCCAAACATTCGGCTTTTTTGGAGTCGTGAAATGCGAGAGTGCCGTCAGGTTTCACTAACGGGGGCATATCTACAATTTGGTAATTTTTTAAAGCTCTCGCCAACGGCCAGAAGGCCGTATGCGAGGGCTCTATGCTACTTAGTAGTCTGTCCCACCTATCGTTCCGGTATTCGGCGAGACACCCCTTTACTTGCCTCTGTAAAGTCCGGTACGATCGGCGGTTTTCGTCTGTTCTATATGTCCTATAACGCCTACCTTGGTAGGTATCCGGGATCTCCCTTGACGAGCTGTCCACCACTTCATGAATAAGAGAGTTAAGTGAATTTATGGCTGAGTTAGCTGTCTTGACCGTGGATATATGGTCAGGTATTTGGTCGAGACTTTCTGGGTTTATCGACTGGAATTTTTCGTCGAGTTTTTTCCAGTCGATGATCTTTTTTTATTTTAGTCGGGAGGGCGCGGTTTTCTGGGCCTAGTTTGTAAATTACTGGTCTATGGTCTGAATCGAGCTCGTGTTGTACTGTTACTGAACGTAGCTGTAGGGCTAGGTTCCGTACCAGTGCCATGTCGAGGGAGGCGACGATACGATTGTTATACTATTATACCTTTATGATGGAGTTACTATCAGCGCCCCTGGCGGATAGTTAACGGATCCATAAATTTGGATCGTTTAAATACTGACGAAAACTCTCACTTAGTACATAGCACCTAGATCCTAAAAAATCGCGTACGTATTCGTAAATAATAATCACGTACGTAGTACATGTATTGTTTTTTTTATCAATCAATCAATTATTATTTTTTATAGCTTCAAATATGGTCATGGGTTCTTACAATTTTAACAAAGCAGTCTCACATGTTTGACCATTATTATGTATATATTTATGTATGTTATAGTGAAAAACCTATGGAAAATGTATAATCCCTAAATTTTAGGTACCAACTACAATCAAAATGTGGTAAATCAATCAAATGGTTATGATTTATATAACAGTTTGGGGTTTTACATAATAAATAGGTACACTACATACATGTTGTTTCCTATTTTTATAATAGTTGAATATAAGGTGCTCTTTATATTTTTTTTAAAAAAATCAGAAATTTAAATTAAATTTAAGATACTATTAAAGACTAATTAAAAATAGGTGGTAAGTGATTTTTAGATTTATATATTTTTTATACATTAAAAGTTTATTTTGAAATTATGACGTGTTTTTTTATTTTAAATACCTAATCACTATAACATTTTCATGGAAGAAATGGGGGCCTCTTCACTTGAAAAATGTACATATTATATTTCTATTTGCTATCGGCAAGGTGTGCAAAAAGGTATTTGCAATTTTTATTTACAATTTTGTTGATTTTTGATCGCCGATCGTTTTTAACTTACGACGGAAAAAGAGGAGCTACAGGTTTGACGTGTCTGTGTTTGAGTGTCTGTCTGTGGTATTATAACTCTTAACCGATTGGACCAATTTCTGTGATTTTTTTAAGCTGACTTTAAAGAGATGGTTAGTTTATGCTACAGATAGGTTTAATCGTTATTGAATATTATTGATTTTATAATTGTCTTAGGAGTTATCTTAAGTTAGCAGATATCTTAAGATAAGCACCAATTTGTTCATCCCTGCGGTTACTGAATAATTTTGAGAAGAATTGGAAGTACTACCATGCCTTTTAGGTACTGGCAACATGACTTCAGTGATTGTCATAGTCATATTCCGGTTGTATTAGTAGACGATACACTCCATGATTAGTTTATCAATTCATCTTTTATGTCTTTTGTGTTAGAAAGTGGCATATATAGGTATTTGTATTACTTTTGTTTGATTTGACAGCTACTTTGTCATCAATCCTTTACAAGAACTCATATACTCGTAGGTAGGTGCTTACCTATATGAGGTATACCTATATAGGCAGGCTTACCTATAGATGTATACCTCTATCACCTATATCTTTATGCACATGAAGAGGTATCCGGTATATAACTTATATCCTGTAATCATGCCCAATGATAGACATGCCTTGGAGAGTTTAAGGATACGACCACCGGGTCGGGCAGTAAAAGGAAAAAGTTCTTTTTTAATTTTCTGAAAAATACAACTTTACCCGGTGTTGGATAAGTGTCTGAATGGCTATAGGTTTGCCATCTAATACATTCGCATTACGGCCGCTCTGAGAGACGTTAATTATCTTTTAATTAGTCATTAAGTCGTCACTTTCTATACAAAATTGATGTTACTCATTTTATTCAATTAAATTAATGATAGATTAAATATTAATTGACAGCTCTGTTTTTTTGTGATAGAGTAGCAACTAAGCCCACGGTTTTTCCGATGGCAAGAGTTAACCGTAATCTGGAGATACCACAGATGTTGCAGACGCATCGCTATATTGTGCCTGAGGTGTACGGAAAATTGTGGAACTCTATTGGCTGTCCTACGTTTGGGACAGGAACGTGACATTGTTATAATGGCGGCAGAAACAGGTACGGCCTGGAGTATTTCCTGGACGAGATGCAGTACGGCACTCTGCCACTCATGTCCTCTTGTTGGTACAGACCCATTGAACCTTCACTCGGTTCTTACGAGCTACCTGGAAGAAAGTTGGCCTATTCTGTGATGTAGCAGATCCGCACCAACACGAGGTAAGATGCGGCCTTATCAGTATCTTCTGGTTGCACCTCTGCCTATCTCTTAGAGAATACGGGTGTGAAACACTTCTTTGAAGATAACGTATATGCAATTCAGAAATATTTGTTTATAAATTAAACAATCATTTATTATTTAAAAAATAGGCAACTAAGGTACTTGCGCTTAAGATAGCCCAGTTCTTGAAATGACCCATTTTCAATATACGCTATATTTTAAATTTTTAAACAGATTAAATTACTACCATGTTCCGTAGTTAGTAATTATATTGAAAAATAATTTTGAAATGGGCCATTTTAAGAACTGGACTTTCATATGCACAATCACCTTACTTAATAAAAGGAAATCGAAGATAAATTATTGAATAGATTTATTTTAAGATACACTTCAACATTTTTAACAATATACTCTTACTTAAAATGAAATATCAAAATAAGAAGTGATTGTATTAAAATTATCAATTTTCATAAAAAGTTTTATATATCCCTATAACAATATTTAATACAAATTTATAAAATTTAATAAGGGCAAATAACCCAACCGTTGCAAATAACTCACACCACCGTTCTTAACTACATTTAAATTACTCAGCAACCCTGTTTTGAAGATAGACAAAAAATAGGAAAGGTACAAGTTTATATATAATCTACAAAAACTTACAAATTGTGCTATAAATTCTAGCAACACCACGCCGTTTTTGTCATCACAGTAATTGTTGAAATGGCGCTAAAACAACGCAAGGCGATGTGTTTTAAAATACATTTCCTTTTCGAAGATCTTACAAATTGTTAGGTATATATTTAAACACATATTTACAGCATAAACCAGATAGTAACAAATATGTAGAAATCAAATAATTGGTGGTCAGCCTAACAAAAATCAAGTTACATTTTACAAATTTTAAATTGTGGTTACATATTCTACCACATTTACTTCAACCTTACCTAAATGTAACATCCCTAAAAAGTGTTCAGTCACTTACCGTTGCGTCATCATCAAAAGATGAATAACTAGTATGCCGCAAAAATAAACTTTTTTGTTTTTGTAAAACTCGAATAAAAAACCATTTATTTTTTGCTATGACAAAACCGCGAACCCATTACATTCATGACTACACATACCTACTATTCATTCAGTAAAAAGAATTCTTTTTATTATTTTCCATAAAGTTTAGACTTTCTGGGCGACATACGAGGTTCTACACTGTTATATTCTACACTGATTATGAGGTTCAATAATATTCAGCTCAATATAAGCGCAGTGTAGTGTGGCAACATTATCCTATTAAAATACGATTATATCACAGCTAGTATTAGTTTCAGTCAAAACATTAATAAAAAATTTTAAACATCGAATCAACTTGCACCCAAGGGGTGCTTTTAAATCGTTATTGAACGTAATAAAATGAATTAATAATATTGTCCAAAAATATGAAATCAGTTACATCAATTAGTAACACGAAACATCAAGCTTTAAACTAGTTTTAATTTAAGTATTTTTTTACAAACAATTTTTATCATAAAAGTTGCCTTTTGAGTTTTGGCGCCATCGAGAGAAAAGATGGTCGAAGTTTTTTCGTAATTATTGAATTTCGTGTTGATATTGAGTGAATTTAGTCAATTTTGGTGGCATTTTGTACAATTTTGTTCAGTGCAAGTGCACAAATGAAATAATCATGAAGAAATTAGCGTATCGTGTATTTTCTCGTTGCCGCCAAATCTCATTACATGAGCTTGAGCATTAATGAGGCCACCGCTTTACCCAAGAGCCTGACATGACTTACTGACGACTTATTATAATTTATTAAATTGATGTAAAATTTGATGCAAAATTTCTACTTGACTAATGGCAAAATACTAACGTAAAGGCTCAAACTTTAAGAAAGAAGAAGAAGTTGCCTTTTGTCTCTTTTTTAAACAAATTACATTATATCGCAAATTGTCTTATTAAAAAAATTAGTCTGCTTCAATGTATCTTCAAATAATTATCATTCCTTTGCAAATGACTGACACCATTTAAAACTTCTAAACAACCTGATCACCTTAGAATAATATATTATTATTCTAAGCTGATCACAGAATATGCTAAAGTAATAAAAGTTTAAAATTAATATTTCAATTTTTGTATAATATTTTATGATGTGTCTAAATTACTAGTTGAATATTGATATTGGAATAATTAGATAAGAACGGGCAACTACGAGCATACTACAGTTCGTAAGTGGGCTCCAACTAATTCTAAATTGAATAATATGATAAAACTTAACTAATTGAGACTAAAAAATTGTTACAGTATACGTCATTAGAATAGTCTAATGTAAGTACAGACCTTCAGCCTTTTGTATGCAAGTTATTAATCATTGTTCCAATTATTTTACTAGCACTTAGTTTTAGTTTACTATGAAAAACTTAATTACATTTTTTTATTTATTAATGAGATGCATAATTTAGGTACATGTATTTATTTGTTTGGAATGCAAAACTAGTTTAAGGAAATGGGAAATAATAGTTCTATTAACAAAATATCATGATTTGTAATTGAAAGACGTCTAAAAATAACTTTATATAAAAAAAAAACTAATTGTTAACTAAGATCAACTTTATATGATGCTATATTTACTATACTCAACTCAGGATAGGATTTTCTAGTATGTGTAGGTTATCATGTACGACAAATTGAAAATACACATTTTCCTGATTTTTTTAAATTGATTCCTCATATGATTTTTTAAGTATGGCAAAAAATAATAATACTTAGTATTATTTGCATATCAGCGCCATCTAATGTTCATTTACTTTTGAGATTCTCAAATTAATTAAGTATACGTATTTATTTATAAAAAGGTTTAATTTAAAGCTAATGCTTTTGTTGCGCACTGACTAAACTAATTTCGCTATCTTTTTTTAACGGAAGTAATAGAAATTAGATAAAACGTTTTTAGTGCTGTCAGATTAGTCTCTACATGATGTTCCTAGACGTTTAACATACTTCTCGGAAAATATTGATTAAAAACGCCACAATTGTCCAAGCTAATCTAACGTGTAATTTTCCATTATTTTTGTTTTTCATTCATTTGAAAAAGATGGCATGTATCTAAAATAAGTTTAGTTGGTGCAACGCAGAATCACCATTTTTTAATAACTTTTAATAGCAAATTATTTTTAATTATCGTAAAATATATGTACTTATTACATTTTTGTTTCTATTGACAATAATTTTCCAAAATATATCCTTAACGACTGCACAACGGAATATCGAAGTTTGAAATGTCGATGTACCGCATGTAATTGTACCATTGGCTCGAAACAATTCTGCCCGGTGTACCTACATCGAAATTAAACGTTCGAAGTTCAGTACTTCGACATAGCGATCTTTCGAAGTTCCATACGTCGATTTTATGAACATTCTCAATACAACACTTCGTCATACCGTACTGTCGAAGTAACGTACATTGCACTGATGAACATTATGAATACAGTACATCGACATTTCAAACTTCGATATTCCGTAGTGCAGTCATCCTTAAAATACATTTAGATTCCTGTGTTTTTCAATTACAAAGATCGTAATATAAGTAAGTACAATTGTTTACAATAAAAATTCACAAAATTGGTACTACACTACTTCCAACCATTAGTTTACCTTTTGACAGTTGACCAAAACACAGTTCTTGCAAAATTTAAATGCGCCTCCGAAGGAGGTAACATGTTGATGCGATGAACTCCTTTCTAGGTATCATTATATAGGGGATATGTGCGGCGAAGTGAGGAAGCGTACCGCGCTCTCGCTTATACTTCGCTTCGTCTCTTTTGCTTGGGTACAGTTGTTTTTTTTTTAAATTACTAATGTGTTGCCAGCATCGCGGTTTTTACAACTTCACCGGACTTTAAGGGTACTACAGTTGCGTAAAACTTTTGTATTGTGATATAATGGTTGTATTTTATACGATGTATATAATCACTACCTAGTATGAAACAAAGTCGCTTCCTCTGTCCCTATGTCCCTTTGTATGCTTAAATCTTTAAAACTACGCAACAGATTTTGATGTGGTCTTTTAAATAGATAAAGTGATTGAAGAGGAAGGTTTGTATGTATATTTCATAACCGTGCGAAGCCAGGGAAGGCCGCTAGTATTAAAATAAATATTAATATATTGATAAACATACAGCCTTTTGGATATACAATGAATATTAGAAGAATATGCCAAGATTTTATTACTTTCTTTTCTTGCAGATTAATTAAACTTAAAATGGCGCTGAAAATCACTTTTCGATTGTTGCAATCGACTTTACCTATGCAAGACTACAGAATAAACTTTGTGCGAGAGGTTTTGGCGCCATCGAGAGAAAAGATGTTCGAAGTTTTTTCATAATTAATGAATTATGTGTTTATATTGAGTGAAATTAGTCAATTTTGGTGGCATTTTGTACATTTTTGTTCAGTAAAAGTGCACAAATGAAATAATCATTAAGAAATTAGCGTATCGTGTATTTCCTCGTTGCCGCCAAATCTTACTATATGAGCTAATGTAATGAGGCCACCGCTTTACCCAAGAACCTGACATGACTTATTTACGACTTATGACTAATTATAATTGAATCCCAATTTTGGTAAATTTGATGTAAATTTCTACTTGACTAATGGCAAAATGCTAACGCGAATGCCGAAACCTATAGAAAGAAATAAAGAACTTCGCGCGAGGCGCATTTAAGTTTGGCGCGAACTGTAAATTATTGTCACACGATTAAAAGAGACAGCTATATTCTTAATATGAACTTGACAGCTGTCAAAAATTAAATAAATGGTTGAATTATAAAGTACATAGTCGAACTAAAATGTTACCAAGACTCCATTCAGTCGCGTCACGCTACATGTACGTGATTTTAGGTTTAAAAATTATTTTATTCAGGATTCTATCACAATTTCATTCAACTTAAACTAAAGTTTTCGTGATTTATATCCATATGAGTTTATAACTGAAACAAAAAAAAAAAACAAATATTAAAAAAAATGTAATTTGGAATTAATTCAGTAAGCTTGACTACATCAAGTTAAACAAGAAATAACCTTCGTAAAAAGTACAACCTAGCTGGATTCAAGAAAAAATATATAGGCCAGCGTATTTTTATTTTAACACTTGCCCTGTGCTTGGGATAAATTTTCTATAAATTTTAAAGAAAAAAAAGAAAAAAAACCTTTCGTCTCAAGTTTCTTTCTTTAAAATTTATAGAAAAATTTATCCCAAGCACAGGGCAAGTGCTAAAATAAAAATACGTTGCGAAAAAACGAAAGTTATGGCCATTCTAAAATGTGAATTTCATCTGTAATGATGAACTCATTTGGTGGGTACTCAGAATTGTGTATCTATAGGACATAACTACCCGCGTTAACGGGTTAGAAAGGAATTAAAAATTTCGCCACGGGACTTGAATCCTCAGTAGCTCAATTGGTTAGAGCATTCGTCGGCTTGAGACGAAAAGTTACAAGTTCAAATCCTGTCTGGGGCGAAATTTTTTCTTTCTTTAAAATTTATAGAAAATATATAGGCCAGTTTGGTACATTGTACATGGCGCGGTTTTTACCCACGCCCGCGGCGGTTGCGGGCCCTCAGATTCCGTAGAATGTAAATTTATTTGCAAAAAGTGACATCACATTTCACTACCCGATTTTCACCTGCAGCGCCCGCGGTTGTTTGCGGTTCCCGCGGCAGCGTCTGCCCGTTAATCGTGCGGGCGGTGATTATTTAACCGCAATCGCCGGCCGCGCGATTATCAACCGCCAAGTTTGCGGGCAATAATTTCAACCGCGGCAGCTGCGGGACAGCAAAAATGACCCGCCTCGTGAGTTTTGAATAAAAATCGCAGAACCGCTACTACCGCGGGCGCGGGTAAAACTCGCTCCATGAGTTCTGTCTCTTAGAGAATAGTAAACAATAAACTATTTTATCGGATTTTGTTGTTTAGTTATAAAATGTTAATATGCAATTCACATGATATCGAGATCCAAGAGTCACAGAACGTGCAAATGACAAGATGATGCGCGTTTTATTCTGAAGTTAGTTTTTTAGTTGAATTTTACACAAAATCAGCGTATTTTCATCACCATTACAGATTGGCCATAGAAAAATCGAAGGAGATGATAATATAATGAATTCAAAATAGGAAAATTTGCAATGAGCTCCTTCTTTTCCTATACCATTCCAACGCATGTAGTCAAGTTTATTCTAAACATGATTTGATAAAATATAAGTTTTATACAAGTGTTATATAATATTTATTTATGGAATATACACTGAATTTCTGTTCCTGTTCCTTCCTGAAGTTCCTGAATCAATTGTGCCTTCTTCACGTTTTAATTTATTTGTTGAGCTTACACGCGGAAGTAAAGAGATTGACGAAGGAAGTCTGGCGATTGCCGGCTAGCATTTGCCTTCGTGAGCATAAGCATGGATGTCTGTTTTCAGTGTGTTCATTAAATTTATTTTAAGTAAGTACTCTTGAAATATGACTCTGTGGTCTAGCGGTTCAGTTGTTGGACTTGACTGCATGAGGTCCCGGGCTCAAATCCCAGGTCAGGCAACAAAAAAAATATTGGATATGTGCTCGGTTGGCGATAGGATTGCCACCTATCACATTGTGGGACTTAGTGTCTTCGGCTAGTCGTGGGTGCCCTGGTTGTGCCTCTGCCTATCCCTTCGGGGATATGGGCGTGAAGTTGTTTTTTTTCGAAATAAGAAGTTTTATAGAGTAATGTTATTGATAAGTTTATAAAACTGTTTTTAATTTTTGTTAATTGAGAAGTTTATGGGTAAACGGTAGTTACAAAAATATTTGTTATACAGTTTATATCCTAGCACATTGTGGTGTGCGAATATTGTTTAATTTAAATAAATCAATTTTTTTATGATATTGGAAGCAAACAAGCAGACGGATTTCCTGATAGTAAAAAATTTACGCCGCTTAGAGACACCAAAGATGGTAATAGTGCGTTGCCAACCTGAGGCTGGGATGTTAGGCCTCGAGCAAAAGTAAGTTTACCTGCTACCTTACCCTCCAAACCGGAACACGTCATGACGTTATGGCGGCAGGAATAGGTAAAGCACCAATCCGGACGAGTTGCTGCGAAACTCTACCACCTACCACCGATTTGGATTTATACCATATTATTTAATACAAAGAAGTAGACTGCTATTCAGCAGCTCGCCTGGATTGCTATCACTAGCTTACCTGTCGCTGTAGGGTCAGTGTTTGCCTTTGTCGCCTTCCTTGCTAGAAGGTAGACTTGCACACGTGATCTAAGATCTACAGTAACATAGCGATGCACTAGTAATCTATATATTAATACGTGATGAAAAAACTTTGGACCCCTATTTACGAAAATTGCGCGGACGCAGAAGCATAAAATTTGGCACACTTATAGTTTCTGTGTAGGAAACGTGCAGAACGCTAATATTTTTCAATAATAATGCTTATAAAGTACATTAAGTCAATAAATAAAACATTACCCAAACTATCATGCATTTGACACACACAAACAAATATACTGATGATAACGATAAAAGATCACAGATGGCGCAGTAACTATTCATAGAGTTTAGTAGTTGATCTTGAGAAATAAAGATGGCGTTCTTATCAACAAGATATTAAAATTTATTATGGTCGAATTTAGACCAATGGGCGACCACTAGTATAAAATAATTATTTTTTAGCCAATTGAAATAGAGGGTTATGCGACAAATTAGTTCACAGAGCAGAACTATGCTCACCTCTTACTAGTATTTATGTTCTGATAAAGAGATACACCTGTTAAAAATAACATAAAAAATACTTACCCAAAAACTCTTTATCACAGAGCATCAGTAGTTCCAGCCATTCACTCCCACTGACAGATGGAATAGAGAGAGTACCACCATACTGGCTGGTGAGGCAGTCAGCGTTTATGTATTTGTGAAGAAGGGTTTTATCGTTTCCCATGAAGACGATTCGAGAACGTAGCTTCTCTTTAAGTAGGGGTTTGAACAATTGGAAGACCATGTTGAATACGTATGGCTGGTTGATTATATATAAGCCTTTGATCCGGAGTGGTATTCCTTCCTGAAAAAAATATTTAAGAACAAAATATAAAATATATGTAAATAAGAAACTTTGCGGGCTGGATTTTTTCCTGACTTTACGATGTGTATACAATAAGTAAAGCATTAATGCATTTTGTTAGAGTACGAAAAGTAGAGAGTACGAAATATATCATTATATTGGTGTCACTCTAATGGTGTTAAATGACTTTCTACGATATTTTACCCAGTGTTGGCAAGTGGAGAAACTTATTTCACTTTCAAATTAAATTCGTATCTACTCTTTTTAATAAGTAGCCCAAAAATAAAATTTCATGTTTCTAACCTTAAAAATGAGTGTCTTCCATACAAACTTCCAATCCCTATTTCATCCCCTTAGGGGTAGAATTTCCAAAATTCCGTCCTTAGTGGATTACTACTCACCAAATTTCATGACTGTAAGTTTAACAGTTTTTGCTCGGCGGTGATGAATCAGTCAGTCGTCAGGACATGTTACTTTATAAGTACAGATTGCTCTCTTTATCACTAAAGTCACTTTAAAACAAAAATAACTACTTTAAAAAAAACGACTAGAAACTGAAAAGAAAAAAATAATAAAGATATGACATTAATTATATACTACCTATTATTTATATGTGCTACTTACTAATAGGTTTGAAATCGGTACCAAGCCTTAAACTTTTTTTTTCTAAATTAATTGGCTTCGCACCGACTTTAGACCCATTAGTAAAAATCACATATAAATAATAAGTAGTATAGAATTAACCTAAAATCTTTGTTATTTTTAACTTTTTAATTTTAAAGTCGGTTTTTTTAATTAATACTTTTTGGTTTATTGCTGATATTATTTAATTTAATACAAATAAGCATCGAGATAGGTGAAAGTAAATAAAAATGCTCATAAAATAAAAACGAATGGGCCTACCTGAATAAAATTTTTATGGGACAAATCCGAAACTATTCCGCATCAAAGGAAGTTTTTTCGAAGTCGGTTAAAAATATAGCATATACTTCAACAGAAGTCTCTTACTTAAGAGTAATTTAGTGGAGTATGTAGCTGTCACATTCCGGTTTAAAGTGTAGGAATGCCGGTTGACAAACTTTCGCGAAGTTTTACATCTAAGCCCTAGATAGGCAACCAATCTTACCTCTTCCTGTCATCCTTAGGTTGTGCTCGCCACTGTTGTGTTTAATTTTGAAGGGTAGGATAACCGGCTAACTAACTA